>CAUDMG010002282.1:717500-817500 GCA_958450375.1 Homarus gammarus | reverse complement strand
GGAGGAGGAGGAGGAGCAGGAGGAGCGGGTGGGGTGAGGTGAAGAGAGGAGACAGAGAAGGAAGAGAAAGATGGAAGGCAGGAAGGGACAAATGGGAAGTAAAAGAATAGGAAGCAGAAGAGGAGAAAGACGAAAGGAGAAAAAGATAATGAAAGAGACAAATAAAGAAAATAAGAGGAATAGAAAAGAATAGATAATTAAAAAGAGAGACACAAAATCTGATGAAAAGGGAATAAGCAAACGAAAACAAATGCTAAGGAAAATAGACAAGACAAATTAGCAGTAAAAGTAAACAGTAGACATAATACGGGAGGATAAAACAGAGAAACAACAAAAGGAGGAGAGAGAGAGAGAGAGAGAGAGAGAAAACTAACGAATTTATTTTCTCATTCTCATTTGCTTCTCTTTATGTCGACAGTCCATCCCCACCCATTACCCAACCTACCATCCCTACCCATTCCCAACCCACCAAACAACCCCCATTCCCAACCCACTACTTCAACAATCTTACCCATTCCTGATCCCCACAATTCCATCTACATCATTCCCTTAGTCACCCCCCCCACCTCCCCATCCTCTTCCATCCCTCCCCCACCTCCCCATCCCCTCCCCCCATCCCCCCATCCCTCCCCCCACTTTATAATCACCTCTAAGAAGCTCATAACTCCCTCGGTCTCACAGCCTTTCATGTTTCTTTGTATGTTTGTATGTTTGTCTCTCCTTGTGTCACCGCTTGAGGGGAGACATTTCAGTATACGTGCTTAAGTGTTCCAAACTTTTACATAACTTTCTTACTTTGTATTATTTTTTTATGTGAATATTTTTTTTTCTGGAAGTGTAATAAAAGTGTATTTTTTTTTTTTTTAGTGAATTCAATTGTTTTTATTTATTTTTTTTTATTATATGTAGATTTATAGAAGAAGTATTGGTATTGTAAGCAAAAGGCTGGAGAACTTTCGCTTGGCGTATTAACTTGTAACTACGGGGGTTGAGGATATCGCCAGACGCTGTTAATCGCTCATCCTGGCGTTTATATTTGTAAGGTAATCTTCTAATTAAATATCTCATATCATGTAGATTTTTTCTTTTATTATATATATGATAATAAATTTTTGGCTCACGTAAAGTAAATATTCAACTAAAAAGGTTAATTAGGTTAGGTTAGGTTAGGTCTTGAAGATTTTTGTCTATTATGACGAATTTGGCCAGGTAAGGAATGTGGCCAGGTGGTGGAATGTAACCAAGTGAGGAATGTGGCCAGGTAAGGTGTATCGCCAGGTGAGGTGTATCTCCAGGTGAGTAATGAGGCCAGGTGAGGAATATGTCCAGGTGAAGAATATGGCCAAGTGAAGAATATGGTCAAGTGAAGAATATGGCCAGGTGAAGAATATGTCCATATAAAGAATATGGCCAGGTGAAGAATGTGGCCAGGTGAAGAATGTCCCGCAGACATCTGTAACATACCTGAGCAGACGAAGTGCCAGTCATCGTCACGAATAACTCAGGGTCATCGTCCTCCTTCCTTCGTCTTCCCTCGTCCACAAGTTATCGTCTTCGTCATTACGGTTAATCACTCATCTGTAAATTAAATGAATAAGATTAATTTAAGATATCATTTAATCCTTTCTGTTATCACTAGTTATCATACTTTGGCCTGTGTGATCATACTTTGGCCTGTGTGATCATACTTTGGCCTGTGTGATCATACTTTGGCCTGTGGGATCATACTTGGCCTGTGTGATAATACCTTGACCTACCTGCATATGATTATTAGTATGTGTCATATTTAACTTACCTATTCACAACTAATTAATCTCTTATATAATTTCATATTCACCTGATCAATTATTCTTTAAGATTTTAATTCCGTAAGTGTGACTTTTTTTTTACATTAATACCTAAAAATAAATTCCCAAGGCTAGAAATTCCCATCAAGGAGTTTACATATATCAATTTCGGGTGTTTTAACAGAGGAACAACAAAGCTACAGTGTTTAGCCCAGCGGTCTCTCTCTCTCTCTCGCTAACTCATCACCAAAACAACAACTTCGAAAAGCACTCATATTCAGTCTCTCTCAGTTTCCTAACTACAAACCCCACAAGCGCCACAGTTTGCACCCTAACCTGCTAAATTAAATCACCTCCGGGGTTGCAAATAAACCATTAAGTCAAAAGTAAAGGCTTCAAACTCCTCGTAACCCGACGCCCGTGTAAACAAACACACACAATAAACGCCTAGGAATCAATAGACGCGTAAACCAAAGAGGAAAACCAATTAAAGGGGTTCAAACTCTATATATTCCCGGGGTTGATCTCCCTCGGATTCCATTCTAATATTACATTCGACTTTGCATTTAATCCTATTAAGTCCCGACTCGGCGCCGACACAAAGTTAACCTGACACCAAAGTTTGAAAAGTCGCCGCCAAATAATAAGAGGCGGATCAGAGCCCCTGTTGCCTAATTGCCGCCCGGAATGTTTACACTCAGATCTCTAGTTCGTCAGCGTGGATTCTTGAGCGGATTTCTTGCATGCATTTATTTTTACTAACGTCTCTTCTCTCATATGTGCGTCTATAATCTTGGCATTGCTTGTGAGCGGATATTATATTATTATTTTCTATATATATGCAAAATAATTATAGATTATATAATAGATTATATTTCATCTTATTTACGTTGTAACTAAAATATTTATGTCGTTTCAAAAGTTTTTTAAATTAATATATCATCATTTCTCTACGTTTATACATGAATTATATTAGATACAACACTCAAGGCTCTTTAAACTCAATGAATACTCGTTATACATGAACAGTATACATGATTGTCTTTTATATTAACAATGCCATAACCAATTAACCAATACATCTTTGATAAATATTAACAACTGACAGACGTGTTTTACAATATTTCATACTGGACAATTTTTTTTCTGACAATCTACATGGCACTGCACTCAACCGTCATCACAATCTCAACTGTAAAATTAGGTACTCATTCACACCTCCACACCTGTACTCGCTCTTCCATGAGGTCAAATCAAAGTCATAAGGAGGTTGGGTAAGTCTAATAGCTAATAATTTCAATAACAACCCAAACACTTTATGTATTAACAACAGCATTACACACACACACACACACACACACACACACACAGACACACACACACACAAACACACACACACACACAGACTGGAGTTGGATCAAAAGTTAGTAGAGGATTAAGTTGTAGGTGTACAGGTAAGGCTTGGCTCACACACCCTCCCACTCTCCCTCCCTCCATCCTTCATCCTTCCCTCCCTCCCTTCCCTCCCTCACTTTGACACACCCTCCTGGATTAGTAAGTGACTCACGGCAGAGAATGACTGAGCTCTCCCTCTTACCTGCTGACTGATTAACCTGGTCATAGGTGTTGATCTCTCTCTCTCTCTCTCTCTCTCTCTCTCTCTCTCTCTCTCTCTCTCACCACTTCTGTAGACGATAATAACATCAAATAACACGCTACAACAACATTTTTCTACAGACTAAAACTACATAAATATCCCAATGTTAAAACAACCAAATCTGTTATACAATTACTTACACATAATTCACAATAACGAACAACTAAAACGGAATATAAAGAAAATGGAATGGCATTGGGATGACTATTAAAATCTGGCTTTGAGCAACGAGGAGAGGGAGTGTGTGTGGAGAGGGGGGGGGGTTAGGGTGGTTGGAGTGGGATGAGAGGGATTTGTGGTAGGAGGGTGGAGGTATAAGGAGAGGTGTGGGTGAGGTAAGGAGGGTAGGTGAGAAAATGAAAGTATGTATGTATTTTTGTATGTATGTATGTATGTATGTATGTATGTATGTATGTATGTATGTTTGTTATCAATTCTTTACATTATCCTGGAAAAAAATCACAAAAATATATCACGTCCTATCATGTCACATAATACATCAGGGTACTTCACCTTAGAGTAATGCTAAATTAATATCCCACTAACACACAGCAGTACCACCTACCATCAGTGTGTGTGTGTGTGCTGCACGGCTATGAACGGCGTCACCCACCTGGTCTAGGACAATCATTCACTCATGGATGGTCAGAGGAGGAATGTGTACTATCTTAATTCAACTCCGTAATAATAATATCTTCCCCCGCCCCTCATACCGTCTATCAACCAATCACAAGCCTTCACGAGTTGACAAACAATCATCTCTAACTATAAACTACCTAACGAGCCATTACCGGTAGTTACAATTGTTTGGTTACTAGTTACGTCGTTTACTGATACAATAAACAGATTCACATAACATTATACGTTTATTTCAATCATTTTATTTAAGAAAATTTATTTAATACAGTCATACATAATAGTTAAATAAAAAATACAGCTATTGCATGATTTGGTTTGTATTTTATTCATCAAAATATAAAGGTTGATATATTTATACAGTAACTATTTATCCGTATTCCTTATTTAACAAGATATTACGAATTCGTGACAGTAGAAATGTTGTTAAAATTTCGTAGGTGGAGGAGGGGTGGAAGGGGGGGTGGGGGGTAGGGGTGGGGGTGGGGGTGGGGGGTTGGGGGTGGAGGTGGAGGGGGGGTCATTCCCATAATCCCCCTTCCCCTCCCTTCCCATAAATACGCGGGAGGGGGAGATTCATGTATACTTTCTAATGGAAGAGAGTAGGAGTAGGAGGAGGAGAAGAAGACGAAAAGGAGGAGTAGAAGGACGAAGAGAAGGAAGAAAAGGGAGTAGAAAGACGAAAAAATGGAAGTAGGAGGAGAAGCCAGGACACAAGGATAAAAAGATAAAGGGAAACAAAAAAACAACAACAACAGCAACAACAAGAGAGAGAGAGAAGAAGAAGAAGAAGAAGAGAGAGAGAGAGAGAGAGAGAGAGAGAGAGAGAGAGAGACGCAGTATATACACGAACAAGGTCAACAAATAAAGTGCTCCCCCGTGACCTTATCTGGCCTTGGTGCCGACTCGTAGAAAATTGAGTGAATCAGAGTGAAGATGAATGACTCGGTCTGATCAGCTGGCCAAAAGTGGAAATAATTGTCGACGATTTTCTTTGTCTAGAGAGAAAAGTTTATTAATTTCTTCTTTCTTTCTTTCTTTCTTTCTTTCCCCTTCAAGTGCCTTTTAATTAAGTGTGTGTGTGTGTGTGTGTGTGTGTGTGTGTGTGTGTGTGTGTGTACAAGACCATTATCACCTAGACCACCCGCACCTCCCTACCAAATTACATATAACTTCAAAACTGTAGAAATAAATAATGAATAAACACACAGACAGACAGACACTACAGACAGATATAGACAGTACAGACAGATAGAAGCTACATTAAACACCTTTTATATATACAACAGACATAAGAATTGACAAGAATGAAATAGTTCCTCTCACTAATTCTGACCACCAGAGAGAGAGAGAGAGAGAGAGAGAGAGAGAGAGAGAGAGAGAGAGAGAGAGATACCAATTATACTGTAGGTAACCAATGACCGCCTGAGCACCTCTGTGAAAAGAGACGGAATCAGTCTAGTGATGAATGAGGTGTCTGATTATTGTGGTGGTATAGTGTGTGTGTGTGTGTGTGTGTGTGTGTGTGTGAGGATGTGAAGATTGTGGTGTTGTGTGGAATATTGGATCATCTCTCTCTCTCTCTCTCTCTCTCTCTCTCTCTCTCTCTCTCTCTCTCTCTCTCTCTCTCTCTCTCTCTTGCAAATAAAAATAATAATTTCTCCAATAATAACTCAATTCGACCCACATACGATTATTTTTTCCCAGTTGAAATAAAGAAAACAGAAATAAACAATAAAACGATAATAAAAATTAACTTGTAAAATTAATTAGCTATCAGAGGATTTATTCAATTACAATTTATATTTAATTTAATCAATTACGAGAAAAGAGAAAGAGTTATTTAATTTTCTTCTTCTGTTTTTTCTTCCTTGGGTTTAAATCTTCCTTTTGTGATGTTTTAATTCCCAGGATGACTGTGAGATCAACACGAGTAAATTATAGCTCTCTCTTACCCCTTGCCATGGTGGGTGGTTTGTGTGGTAACGATGGCAACGAGGGGTGGTTAGTGTGGCAACTATGGCAACGGGGTAGTTAGTGAGAGGCAAAGATGGCAACGGGGTAGTTAGTGAGAGGCAACAATGGCAACGAGGTAGTTAGTGAGAGGCAACAATGGCAACGAGGGGTTATTAGTGAAGTAACGATAGTACCTGACTTTACAGATGAGGAAATGAAAGCGGTCGAGTACAGTGCTAGCCATTCTGAACCTTAATATGGTGTTTACTGTTTTTAAACTGACCCTTAATAGGCCGTTACGCATAAGATCCACTTTTACTTTAGCATCCAGAGTACAAACCACAAACCACAAAACCAACGCAATCATTTTTTACAGTGGTAGGATTTAACTTACACAGGTGAACTAATTAACACCTTCCAGTGGTACATTGTAAGTCTACGAGTACTCCAGTATTCTTGAACAGTGGTGTGGACCCAATATAAATAAACTGGAACACATCAACAGTGGTACATTGTAAGTAAACTTTATAATGTATAATGTAAATCTTGTGCATATATCGTACACACGAGAGGGGAAGGAGAGAGAGAAAGAGAGAGGAGGAAGAGAGAAAGAGAGGGAATGAGAGAGTGTAGCGAAGGATTACCACCGTGCTGGCCCCCGCTAATGAGTGTTTTCTCCCAGTAATCCACCAACGCTTAACAAAGACCACCTCCTCCTAGCAGCAGCCCCACAAAATAAACAACAATCGGAGTCATCTTACAGGTGAAACACTCCTCTTTCACCACTCACACGAACTATTAAAATAAAGCATTGATTAGGAAGAAGATAGAGAAGGGGTATTGTTATATCTTAGACGTCGAGCTAAAAAGGTATATAAGCATCCTGAATGGTGTTCCTTGAAAAGCTTATTAGGTTAAACTGTGTCAGGTAATCTTTAGAAAATATATGAGTTTTCTTAAAGGTAAT
Source organism: Homarus gammarus (assembly GCA_958450375.1). Lineage (NCBI taxonomy): Eukaryota > Metazoa > Arthropoda > Malacostraca > Decapoda > Nephropidae > Homarus > Homarus gammarus. Next base: position 810,497 of record CAUDMG010002282.1, on the reverse strand, counting down.
ATGGCTCGTTAGTAGGTGATAAACAGGTAGGAAAGACTATTACAGAGTGATATTATTCTCTCGATATATTACCTGGAGCTGTTATTCTTATGAGTCGACTTATTGAAGATGATTGTTTTTTTTTTAATTGTATACGTGGAAAATATCATCGAAAAACATTACCCTGATTTTTATTATATAATCCTTTGAAATCTGGGTAATCCTATTTCGGTGGTCGTGTATAATAGCCAGATTTTAATAATATTTTAAAATCTGGATATACTGTATTAAGAAATTTTCATTCAGATATAAAATTTAGGAATTGTTTATATCAACTTCTGAAGAACATAATCAACTCCTTAACGATACAGAACCATTGATTACTGAACCACGTACCCCGAGAGATTCAGACTCGTGAACCCGAAGCAGGAGACTGAAGCATTATTCTGTCCATAAATGCTTTGGATTCACGAGTCAGAATATCAGGGTTCGTGGTTCAGTCACCAGGTGTTCCTTCTTCACTCATTAACCAAGACAGGTGTTTCTCCCTCACTCGTTAACCAAGACAGGTGCTCCTCCCTCACTCGTTAACCAAAATAGGTGTTCCTCCCTCACTCGTTAACCAAGACAGGTGCTCCACCCTCACTCATTAACCAAGACAGGTGTTTCTCCCTCACTCGTTAACCAAGACAGGTGCTCCACCCTCACTCATTAACCAAGACAGGTGTTTCTCCCTCACTCGTTAACCAAGACAGGTGCTCCTCCCTCACTCATTAACCAAGACAGGTGCTCCTCCCTCACTCATTAACCAAGACAGGTGTTTCTCCCTCACTCGTTAACCAAGACAGGTGCTCCTCCCTCACTCGTTAACCAAAATTGGTGTTCCTCCCTCACTCGTTGAACATTAAAACACTCTGTATTGAACAAACTATTTAAAACTTTTGTTCATTATTAACTTATAACAGAAAAGTACCTAAAAGTCGTAAGTTTATTAATTTATTTATTTGTATGTGTGTGTGTGTGTGTGTGTGTGTGTGTGTGTGTGTGTATGTATGTGCGTGTGTACGTGTTATCAGTAGTGCAGTAAGTAACCTCATCCATCATAGTGAACACAACTACCGCCACCCCCCCTCACCCCTCCCTCACCCCCCTCACCCCCCTCCTACACCTCATCTACCTCCCATCACCTTCCACTTTCTTCCCAATTCTTTTCGTCTCTATTACTTCCTATATTCATTCCTTCATTCCTTTAATTTTACGTTTCATTCAATTCTCTCCCTATTTACCCTTACGAATAAAACAAAATAAAATCAACAAATTTATTTTATATTAACTGATGGTATTTAGAGCACAATTTGGTAGTGAGTGAGTGAGTGAGGTACCAGGCAATTCAGTCACCCGGAAGACCAGTGTGGTTGAGTACTCACAAGCTCCCCTCCTCCCCCTCCCCCCCCCCCCTTCCTAGTGCCTCTCCATTCATCAACTTCTCGCTTTGGTGACGTTTATTTATTTTTCTCCGACTGACTACACTGGCGGGGAGAATAAGATAGAGAAGGGTGAGAAATGTAGGGAGGAAGGAGGGAGGAGGACGGGGAGAGGGAGGGAGGGAAGGAAGGAGGAAGAGGAGGAAGAAGGGCAGGCAAGGGTAATAGCTTTCTGCTTTAATTTATTTTTTGTCTGTTTGTCTAGATTTTGTCTCTTATTCTCTTCTTGTTTTTTTGTTTTTTTTCTTGGCGAGATATTTTTTTTTTTACTATTTTTAATCTACGGAAGAATACGTAAGGGAGAAACAGGAGTAATTTATGTCTAATTTTGTATAGTTTTATTTTTTTTTGGGTTCATTTTGTTTTTCTTATTTATTTAATTTCGTGTTGATGTCTTATCGTTTTATTATGTTATTTACAATTTTTAATGATTCTTCTTCTTCTTCTTCTTCTTCTTCTTCTTCTTCTTCTTCTTCTTCTTCTTCTTCTTCTTCTCCTTCGTCTTCTTCTTGTTCTTCTTCTTCTTCTTCTTCTTCTTCTCCTTCTTCTTCTTCTTCTTCTTCTTCGTCTTCTTCTTTTTCTTCTTCTTCTTCTCTCACACATACACAATTCACATCCAATCTTGTAACATTCATTTTCTCCTCCTCCTCATTCTTCTTCTTCTTCTTCTTCTTCTTCTTCTTCTTCTCCTTCTCCTCTTTCTTCCTCCTCCTCTTCTCTCACTTCCTTCACACCCTCTTCTTTCCCTGTCGATTCGCGTCTGTTTTATCTCGGGGTCAGAGAGAGGGGAGGTCGGCGCCCCTTCCAGGATAGATTGATGGTAGGAGGAGACAGTTGTAAGAGGGTCAGCTCGGGTCATATGGTCAGGTGCAGCCACCCCTCACAACCTCACAGTCTGTCAAACGCTCCCTCATACTCCCTCATACTCCCTCATACTCCCTCATACTTCCTCAACACTCCCTCATACTCCCTCATACTCCCTCACGCTCCCTTATACTCCCTCATACTCCCTCATACTCCCTCACAGTGAGGAAGAAAGGGGGAAAGGGGGAAGAGGGAAAGAGAAGGAAAGAGGGAGGAGAGGGAGGGAGAGAGGGATCGAGAGAGGGAAGAAAAGGAGGGAGAGGGAGGGAGAGAGGGAGGAAAAGGAGGGAGAGGGAGGGATAGAGGGAGGAATATGAGCGAGAGAGGGAGGGGGAGAGGGAGGAAAAGGAGGGAGAGGGAGGGAGAGAGGGAGAAAAGGAGGGAGAGAAGGAGGGGGAGAGGGAGGAAAAGGAGGGAGAGGGAGGGAGAGAGGGAGGAAAAGGAGGGAGAGGGAGGGAGAGAGGGAGGAAAAGGAGGGAGACGGAGGGAGAGAGGGAGAAAAGGAGGGAGAGAAGGAGGGGGAGAGGGAGGAAAAGGAGGGAGAGGGAGGGAGAGAGGGAGGAAAAGGAGGGAAAGAGAGGGAGGAAAATGAGGGAAAGGGAAGGAAAGCGGGAGGAAATGGAGGGAGCTCTTCTTCATCCCGTCTTGCACCACTATCCATCACAACACGAAATAAACAAACACTTATCACATTTCTCTGGCCACCACTACCGGAGCACCTGTCTACCTCCTGATATTAACCCAACTCTCTCTACATAGACTCAAAATAGCAAGATATTACACCAACATCATATTTAACCTAACCTAACTTAACCTAACCTAACCTAGCCTAACCTAACCTAACCAAACTTAACCTAACCTAACCTCAACACAACCACAACCATGAACTGCACAAAATATATACTGGTAATGGTTGTCAAGGAGTTGTGGTTTGTTGTGAGCTTGTGTGTGTGTGTGTGTGTGTGTGTGTGTGTGTGTGTGTGTGTGTGTGTGTGTGTGTGTGTGTGTGTGGTCATAAATAACTCCCACAGTGTAATAACCAAGTGATCTGTGAATCACTGGGGAGAAAGAGAGAGGGAGAGAGAGAGAGGGGCAGTATTTAACTCACTCAACACTGCTGGCTCTCTCTCTCTCTCTCTCTCTCTCTCTCTCTCTCTCTCTCTCTCTCTCTCTCTCTCTCTCTCTCGTACGTAAGTTTGGTCAGTAAGCAACAGTCGGCTGTACACATAAGCAACAAGAAGGAACATCAACATAACACTTCATTAATAACTAGAGAAGTGAATATTTGTTGATAAGACTAACAACATCTTATTTACAAAACATATATCACATTTCACTTGATGTCTAATTTCTTCATTAATTTTCAATAAATATATAATCGAAAATATATAATCATAAGCAAATGTAGAATAATTATAGGTATCACTTTTTTTTGTATAAATTATCGAAAAATGGATTCAAATTCTCTTTAAATCCTACTAATGATTCGTTTTTGTTTCATTAGCTCTAACATAAGGGAATTCAATACTATTCTACATATAACAGAAGTAGGGATCAGGTACTTATGATTTACGTGTTTTGTAATCTAATCCTCTATATTCAGTATCAGGTCCGCAGCCATGTTGATATTCAGAAGGGGATTGGAAGCCATAGATCACGGGATTAGATAAACAATAAAGTTCAACCTCAAGCTAAAATATCTCGTATGATGATTGAAGTATCTATATATATATCTGGTGTATATCTGCACAAACATACAACATACAGAACAAACACACAATGCACAACAAACACAAAATAAGCAAAACAAACACACAATTCACAAAACAAGAGTAACAGGAGAAGAAGGAGGAAGAGAAGAGCAACAGCAGGAGAAGAAGAGAAAGAAGAAGAGGATGAAGAAGGAAGAGTGAGGACAAGTGAAGAGTGAGGACAAGTGAAGGTGTTTTAAGTGTCTATCTGATGTATGGCCCAAGTGTCAAGAAGGTGTGGCTATGGTTTATTTTCCTGCCACCTGCCCTGGGTCACGGTACTAGAGGTGAGTACTGGATAGGACACACACACACACACACACACACACACATACACAGACACACACACACACACAGACACACACAGGTTGGGTCAGGGAGGTTTGGCTGGTCATTAATTTCCCAGCAGCTGTGACCCCGACCTGCTCAAGGCTATTGTTTCTCTTAGTCTCTCAGTCTGTTGGTCTTTCGGTCTCTCAATCTCTTAGTTTCCCTTTCCTCCGTTTCCTCCTTCTCTTTCTATCACTCTTATCATTTCCTCCGTCTCCCTCTCCACTCCTCTTTCTTCTCCTTTCCATTCTCCTTATCCTCTCTCTCTCTCTCTCCTTCTTCTAACGCCTCTCCCCCCTCCCCCTCCCCACGTCCCTATCATCCTCCACACTATTTCCCCCCCTTTCCCCTCTCCATTTCCTCCTCCCCTCCCTCCCTCTCCTTCCCTTCCCCTCTATCTCCCTTCCATCTTCTCTCTTCCCCTCTCAAGTAAAAATAATTCGAGCAGTCAGAACACACTTCATTTATCACTCTCTCGTGTGTTCGTCTTTCGTTAAAGGTCACGCTGCGTTTTGTGTTGTGTTGTGTTGCCTGTTGTTGTTCTGTTTACCTGCTGTTACCTGTTGTCTGTTGTTTTACTTTTTTGGAGGGTGTTGTGTTGCCTGTTGTTGTTCTGTTTACCTGTTGTTATATTACCTGTTGTTACGTTTTGGTATTTTGTTACGTGTTGTTACCTATTGTTATTATGTTACTTTTTGTTATTCTGTTACCTGTTGTGATTACCTTTTGTTACCTGTTGGTGTTGTGTTACCTGTTCTTATTACCTGTTGTTGTCATCTGTTGTTATTACCTGTTGTTACCTGTTGGTGTTGTGTTACCTCTTCTTATTACCTGTTGTTGTCATCTGTTGTTATTACCTGTTGTTACCTGTTGTTGTTGTTGTTGTGTTACCTTTTGTTACCTATTGGTGTTGTGTTACCTGTTCTTACCCTACACCCCTCTCACATTCCTCACCTTCCCTCACCTTCCCTACCTTCCCTCCACCTTCCTTCACCTTCCCTCCACCTTCTCTCACCCCTTCATCACCTCACTATCCCTACACTAGTCAAAGTCACCTAAATAAGGCATCGACTTCAAAATTACCCCTCCCCCCCCCCCCCAACAAGCATATTGAACCAACATTAAAACAAACAAAAAGCTCTCATGAACTACTTATTAATCCCAAGGAGAAAATTTGCATGGACACACAAACCACAATTAACATGTACACACGCTGGCTCATATACTGAACTGTGTACATTGAAATTTACTCACATGATCTTGATTTACACGGGGTCTTAACGCACATAAAGTGAGGTTTTGAAGGTAGGTAAAGAAGGTGTTTTAATGATATGCAAAGAAATTTGTTTTTGTTTTTTATAGTCAAGCAAGGTGTTTTTTTTTTACGCCAGTAGAAATGTTTTATTTTTTTAGGTAGTCAAGTAAGGTGTTTTTTTACATCAATATAAAGGTGTTTTTTACAGATAAACAAAGAAAACATCCATTAAAGCACTTCAAGAAAGTTAGTATCTTAAAAAAAAGCAACCTCTCTATTTTTCCTAATTCATCTCATTCGTCTTAAATCAAACTCTTGGATCAATTAAGATCAAAATACCCCAGTTGGTTTTTCCAGTCATTACACTAGGAAGAGTTTATAATTACTATTTACCTGATACACACTGTGGTATTAATGGCTTCGGTCAACACCAGGTGGGAGGTAGAGTGAGTTGGAGTGATAATTTGTTTGCTGTTTTGCCATTAAATCAATCATTTTGGGTTGATGTGTGTGTGTGTGTGTGTGTGTGTGTGTGTGTGTGTGTGTGTGTGTGTTGTTTTAGTCGTTTTCATTTAACTTTCTCTAATCTCTCTGACAACACACTCTCACCACTATCCACACCCTCACCACTATCCACACCTTCACCACTATCCACCCTCCTCACTACTATCCACACCCTCACCACTATCCACACCCTCACCACTATCCACCCTCCTCATCACTATCCAACCCCTAACTACTATCCACACCCCCATCACCACTATCCACACCCTCACCACTATCCACCCTCCTCACCACTATCCAACCCCTAACTACTATCTACACCCCCCTCACCACTATCCACCTCATCCCACATCTCAAATATCCTCCACACTATCCAACCATACCACATAGGCTATTTAAACCCCATAAAACATACATACAAATACATTCGAAACATAAATACACATTCTTAATAACCATGCACATTCTAGCTACTAATATACACATTCTAATATACTTATAAACATTTTAAGTATTGTAGTGAACGGCCTTTCTTATTTTGGATTATCTGAAGGTTGCTTAGGTTAGGTTAGGTTAGGTTAGGTTAGGTTAGATTAGAATATGGAGGGGTTAATCTTCACGTCAACCCTAATTTATACTCAGTGAAAATTACTGTTTGAGTCAGACCATCAGCTCGTCAACCAGGTAATTACCATCTAATAATTGATCTACCTGGTGCTGACTCCTGTTGACACACCTGGGCCACTAATGAACACGTGTACTGACCAACGATCACCTTCACTGAAATGTATTCACCTGTAATCAATAGTCTGGATAGTACTCAGGTATAGGAAAGGAAGGTGTTGTAAATAGTATGTCATTAATTAACTAGTATCTATTTGTTGTCATTTTGGTGGATGTAAATAATGCAGTTGTTTTATTTTGTTTTATTTTGTTTTGTTTTGTTTTGTTTTATTTTTGTTTATTTATTTTTATTTTTTATTTATTTTTATTTATTTATTTATTTTTTTTTTTGCTTAATTTTTTTTATTTTTTTTTGTTTTGTTTTATTTTTTGTCTGTTTTACGTAGATTTATTAATTTAAAAGATATATTTCAGCAGTATGTATGTATGTATGTATGTATGTATGTATGTATGTATGTACAGTATGTATGTAAAATATTCTCATCGAAAACGCAATGGTTCAACAAACAACAATAACAACTCAAACTGGTGATTCACCTTTAATAGCCTGTTACCTTAATTACCCTTATTTACCTGCTTAACTCAATAGTATTTCTCCACATAGTAGTATACCGCCCCCCCCCCCAGTATACCACCTCCCTCCACCAGTACACCACCTCCCTCCACACCTACACCACCTCCCTCCACACCCACACCACCTCCCTCCACACCTACACCACCTCCCTCCACACCCACACCACCTCCCTCCACACCATACAGGTAAAGCACAAGTGTTGCTCAGTGTACATTGTGGTGTTATCAGTGACGGTGGTGAAAATTACAAGTGTTATTTTGATACTAAACACGTGTTCGTGGTATTACAAGTGTTATATTGATACTAAACACGTGTTCGTGGTATTACAAGTGTTTTATTGATACTAAACACGTGTTCGTGGTATTACAAGTGTTTTATTGATACTAAACACGTGTTCGTGGTATTACAAGTGTTATATTGATACTAAACACGTGTTCGTGGTATTACAAGTGTTATATTGATACTAAACACGTGTTCGTGGTATTACAAGTGTTTTATTGATACTAAACACGTGTTCGTGGTATTACAAGTGTTATATTGATACTAAACACGTGTTCGTGGTATTACATGTGTTTTATTGATACTAAACACGTGTTCGTGGTATTACAAGTGTTATATTGATACTAAACACGTGTTCGTGGTATTACAAGTGTTTTATTGATACTAAACACGTGTTCGTGGTATTACAAGTGTTATATTGATACTAAACACGTGTTCGTGGTATTACAAGTGTTATATTGATACTAAACACGTGTTCGTGGTATTACAAGTGTTATATTGATACTAAACACGTGTTCGTGGTATTACCTGTGTTTTATTGATACTAAACACGTGTTCGTGGTATTACAAGTGTTATATTGACACTAAACACGTGTTCGTGGTATTACAAGTGTTTTATTGATACTAAACACGTGTTCGTGGTATTACAAGTGTTTTATTGATACTAAACACGTGTTCGTGGTATTACAAGTGTTTTATTGATACTAAACAAGACTTCATGATATTACAAGTGTTATTGATATCACAGATGTAAGAGCAATATCCCGTGTGTTCAGATCAATGGGCTGTGGAAAAGTAAACATTCAAGATGATCAAAGGATACAACAGGAAACGTCTATTTATAAGGTAAGTTTAATAGAAGACGTCAGTAATGTGTACAATAGGGATTAGTTAGTAATATAATGAAGCAATATAGATGAATAAGTGGAGAGCATTGTACAGAACAAGGGATCACGTGAAGATTAGGCACCCCAGTTTATTAATTTCATAGTTTAATCATCGAAGTGCGACCTAAACTAACCCAACTTATCCTAACGCTAATCTAACCTTACCTAAGCTAACCTAAACTAAATCTAACTAAACCTAATCTTACCCAACTCGACCCAACCAATATGTAAACTAACCTAACCTAAACCTAACCGAACTCTAACTTAAACCTAACCTAACTTAACCCAATCTAATCTAACCTAATCTAACTACCCAGGTAAATAATCAACCAAACAACACCTACCTGTACCTCCCCCACTCCTTCCTCCTTCCCCCCTACACCTATCTCCCCTTTCCTCCCCCCACCCCACCTACCCACTTCCCCCCCCCCTCCCCCCTCTCTCTCCCTACTCAAAATATTTACCCACAATTGGATTCTCCGATATTACTCACAATTGAACGGTCAATATTTAGCTATAATTCTGACGACAAATTGGCGGACAAACATCTACACAAGGCGAGGTAAAAACTAGCCCACGAGGAACCAATTTCATGTGGACGACAATAACGGGACCAAATCAAACAAGGGAGGGTCGTTTGTGACTGTGTTTGGTAGGGAGGGGCGGTGGTGGGGGGGTGGGGGGGGGGTGGGGGGTGAGGGGAGGTCACTAGCAAACTTGTTTATCTGGTCGCGTCAAACGTAATTTTCCGTGATATATCGTGGCTTAATTTATTTCTTAGTGGTGGCCAGCTATTTCTTTATTTTCTTTCTTTCTTTCTTTCTTTCTTTCTTTCTTTCTCATTTTGACTTTTTCTGTCTGTCTCTCTTTTCCTCTTTCTCCCTCATCATTTCTATTCTCTCTCTCTCTCTCTCTCTCTCTCTCTCTCTCTGATACAGTCCAGGTATATGAGACAGTGGGATACAACAGGGGATAATCATAGCGCCTTTGTAATCTCAATGTGTGTCTATGTTATGTATTTTAGAATGTTGTGTATCATGTTAACACCTCTGAGATTATCTTACTAGAGGTAGGATAATCACAGTGTCTTTTTGGGGGGTTAATTTAAAGCATATTTTGTCTTTTTATTTTTTTTATCATATCTCTTAAATTATGTTACTAGACGAAAAGGTGGATAATCTTAGGTCTATGTGATTTTAAACTACACCTTGTCTAATCTTTATTCAGGTATAATGTTCATATTCTTCCGGTAATGGCGACCAGAAATTATACTACACACCAATAAGCTTTCAACAGCTATAAATATATAAGGTTAAGCTGACAAATCACTGAGCGATAAATTCTCCCCCAAGTCATATTTACACTCAGCTCCTCTGGTCCACCAATGACCCAACCCCCCCTCCTATCCCCCTTCCCCCTTCCCCCCTTCCCCCTTCTCCCCTTCCCCCCTCCCGGTCAGTGCAATTTTCCAAGCCTTTTGCCTCACGAAAAACCAACAACGATATAATACGATAAATTATAATCTCCAGCATTAGGAAAAAATACGATACTAATACATAAAATACGTAAATATACCTTATGATTTATTATATATCTAGATGAATCATAATAAGTTGAAATATTTGATTGTTGGTGATAATTTTAAAGCTTGTTTATACCTTGGTCTGGTAACACTGTGAAACTCGTAAATTTTGAGGGTAAATATTATGTCCTAGGATGGTCTGGTAAGAATATAGCTCATACCAGGTTTAAGAGCATAGAGCATCCTACGTAAAAAAAATAAATAATAGGATTGGCATAGATCACGCTCTTACGTACGACCCTTCAGTGTGGCAAAACTTTCCACACAAATCGATTTTCTTAGACGTCCTTGTAAGATGCGAAGACAAATCGTGAAATAATAATCTTAACAGAATCTTACGTGAAGGAATTTAGATCTTTCGTGATTATTTTTCCACAGCTTTAACACCCAAGAAGTGAAATTATGAGGTTAAGTATGCGTTTGTTGTCTTTGGGTGTTCTTTCATGTTTGATACAGAGAGATACGTACAAGCGGCGCGTCTCGTCAATATTATTAACTCCGGGTCACATACTAGAGATCCTCATGAACAGAGTACAATATAATTTAACACAACTTTAATTAAACAGGTATTAACACTACCTTCAAAGTCATTTTTCTCACGTTTATTGCCGTAATAATGTTCGCCTTCCTGTCGCAAATTGTACGATAAGTCCTATTAAATTGGTGTATTTGTCTGGTTCACTATTACACGACCCTTCTAATTATCACGACATAACACAACAACCGCCTCAACTTAACTTGTATTCTCGCCTGGACAACAATTTACTATAAGATCTCTACATATATATACTGTACATAGTTTATTTTTTAAAAGATTATAATAACATAAATTTAATACATTATGAGATATTGTTGGAATTTCAATATTTTTTCTAGAATTTTTGCCATTGGAATGAAAGGTACACAATAAATCAGGTGATATTATTTTATAAGACTTAATATATACAGGAGGAGTATTGCCTAAATTCCAATAATATTCTGTTTTAATATCTTTATAGAGTTTTAGAAAGTAAATTAAGAGTATATACGTAATTGAAATAATTTACCCCTATGAAGAAAAAATTAAGAAAATGTGAATAAATAAATAATATATAGAAAGAGATTAGTAAAAAAAATACAGGTTAATTACAACTTATTACTAAAACTTCCACCTTCTCCCTCAACACTCCAACACCCACTTTGACTACTCCATTTCTCCACCATTCCCACTCCCCCCCTAACCACCACAACCCCCACCACCACCACCTCTTAACCAACTCTCCCTCCCCCACCGCTTTAAATACGTAAACAGATCATCACTACAAACTCAATGTAACCTAACCTAACCTAACTTAACCTAACCTAACCAAACCTAACCTAACCTAACATCGTCACTACCACAATCTTCACCCTCACCCCCCATCACCCCTCCTCACACTCACCACACATCCTCACCCCACACCACATACGCCTCACGCCCCCCCACTCCACCACCACAATCCATCACCCCCATCACCCCACATACCGCCCCTCACGCCCCCCCCCACACTCCACCACCACAATCCTTCACCCTCACTCCCCCACCCCCAGGGCACCACCCACCACCACCCGTAATACAGACTTGTCCATTTAATAAAAGTTGCCAAAGTCAGAAAAACTCGTGCACCCAATTCCAATTTTGCATACGACACTGATGAAGACACAAGTTTTGGAGCCCCAACCGGACGCCTGGATTTTCCCATATTTCCTTTTAATTAAGAAGTTATGACTTTTGAAAAATGTTTTAATAAAAAAAGTCTTGTTGTCTTTTTTTGGTGTGTGTGTGTGTGTGTGTGTGTGTGTGTGTGTGTGTGTGTGTGTGTGTGTGACTTGTTGTTGTTTTCCGATATTGAGCCTTCCGTGCTAGATGGATATATGCGACAGCTAATCTAGTTTTTTAATCGTTTATTTATGTATGTATGTATGTATGTATGTATGTATACCTGTGGTGTAATCGTCAGCATGCCTGCCTCGCAGGTGAGTGGACTCTGGTTCGATCTCCGGGCAGGGTGAAACTATGTGCAAGTTTCTTTACGCCATTTGCCTCTGTCTACCCAGCAGTAATTGGGGACCTGGATGTTAATCGATTTGCGGATCGTATTCCGGGTTAATGGTTAGCCAGTGCAGTTGGGGAGTTGTCCGGTCTTCTCGGACTATTCCTTGACACTGGGTCATGCAGCTCGTTAAGTCAGGGTGTGGTTGTTGTGTTGGCGACAGCTTCTACACCTTAAACAAATTCACGCCTAGGTGGCCCTTGGGCCGGCCATCCTCGTTACACGAGGGCCAACCATTATATTTATGTATGTATGTATGTATGTATGTATGTATTCCTTCAGACAGGTGTGTAACAGGTGTGGTCTCAGATGTGTATATTATCCTAAGTGTTTGATAAGAGTTTTGTATATGTGTCACTGTCACACATATGTTCCACCTAGTGTCTGATTTTGTTGACATATGTGCCACTGTCATATGAGTGTTTTGTCAGGTGTGTCACTGTCATGTGAGTTGATGTAATAGAAGTATTGTGATAATACTTTCAGGAGTGTCGTCTTAATGACTGTCGCTGTCATTTGGGTGAGTGTGTCAAGTGCGATAGTGTCATGTGTGTTTGACTGTCATGTGCTGTTACTGTGGTAGATCTTCTTCTTCTTCTTCTTCTTCTTCTTCTTCTTCTTCTTCTTCTTCTTTATTTATTATTATTATTATTATTATTATTTATTATTATTATTATTATTATTATTCCTTCACTCATGCCTCACGGTACCATTATGTGTGTTATTATCGTCTCTGTTATTGTGTGTTCCTCCATACGTGTTACAGTCTCATAATTAAAGGCAGGTGTATCATTTAGTCAGGTGTTATGACGTTATATACTGTACGTGAAGATAGCTCGGTGTCGTGTGTGCGCGCGCGCGCGCGTGTGTGTGTGTGTGTGTGTGTGTGTGTGTGTGTGTGTGTGTGTGTGTGTGTTTTGACACTCGCCGCCACCTCTCCGATATTAGTGGGTCCTCCTCCTCCTCCTCCTCCTCCTCCTCCTCCTCCTCATCCTCATCCTCCTCCTCATCCTCCTGTACCCAAGACCTGCCTCCTTCACCTCCTCCTCCGCCACCTCCCCCTACTCCACCACCACCTCCCCCTACTCCACCACCACCTCCTCCTCCACCACCACCTCCTCTCCACCACCTCCTCCTCCATCACCACCTCCTAATTCTCCTTCTTTATCTAAATTGTCATTCATTTCCTTCTTCCTCTGTTACATACCTGATCTTCTTAGTCTTCGTTCTTTCCTCTTCCATATTTCTTTCCCCCCCCTTCTTCTTCCTCCTCCTCTTCTTCATTTTCAATCTTTTCATCCTTTTCGTCTCTGTCCTTCTCCCCACTTTTATTACATCTCAACTTTCCTTTCCATCCTATTTCTTTTTATTTCTTTCTCTCTCTTCTTCTTTCTCTCTCTCTCTCTCCTTCTTCCCCCTTTATCACTCTCTGTTTACTCCCCCTTGAAGACACTGATGAACCCTGTCAACACTGATGATTACAATAACACATCCCAGCGGTGACACCTTGAAAGCAGGACAGGTAAGCAGGGCAGGTGAGTGGGACAGGTGAGCGGGACAGGTGAGCAAATGTAAGCAGGACAGGTGAGTAGGGCAGGTAGACAGGGCAGTTAGGTAGGACAGATGAGTAGGACAGGTGAGCGGAGCAGGTGAGAAGATTTAAGCAGGGCAGGTTAGTAGGACTGGTAAGCTGGACAGGTAACTGAGACAGGTGAGTAGGACAGGTAAACAGGTCATATATTTGTAGGATAGGTAAGTAAGACATGTGGGTAGACAGGTAAGCTGGACATAAATGGGGCAGGTGAGTAGAGACAGGTAAGTAGGACAGGTAAATGGAACAAATAAACAGGACAGGTAGGCAAGACAGGTAGGTAGGTAGGTCATTAGCACGTCCCACCCCAACAGGTAACGCAAATAAACTAATGTTTCCTCTGAGGCTCAACGCGTTTGATGACATCTGTTTTCTCTCTCCAGCTGTTCCCCCTTCCCCCCCCCCCGACCTCTCCCTACCCCCTGACATGCCCCTTACCCCTAATCTCCCTTACCTCCTGATCACCCCCTACCCCCTGACCCATTCCCTACCTCCTGTCCCCCCCTTATCCTCGAACTTCCCCTACCTTTCCCTACACCCTGACCTTCCCCTACACCCTGACCCTCTCCTGCACCCTAACCACCCTCTTACACCCTTACCACCCCCATACACACTAACCACCCCCTTTACACCCTAACCACCCCCTTACACCCTGACTTTCCCCTACACCCTAGCCCTTCCATACCACCGAACCTCCCCTTACCAACTCACCTCCCCCTCACCCTCTCACCCCCTCACCCCCCGGACCACCCTGCCGCACCAATACGCAAGGAAAACTAACACACACTGATTTCCTCTCCATTAAAAGGTCTTTAAACATGATAGCATTGATGCCCCCCCCCCCACCTCCTCCTCCTCCTCCTCCTCCTCCTCCCCAAGTTGTAAATGGAAAAAAAAATCCCTTGTCATTCTCACATTCTTCCTCTACCTTTTCTTCCTCCTCCTTCTCCTCCTCTACCTCTTCTTCCTGTTCCTCCTCCTCCTCCTCCTGCTCCTCTTCCTCTTCCTCCTTAAAGGGTGTTGTTCCTCTTCCTGTCCCCTCTTTTTCCTACTATCCTAAAAATCCTTAGTCATTCTTACATTCTTCCTCTCCCTCTGCCTCCTCCTCCTCTTCCTCTGCCTCCTCCTCCTCCTCCTCTGCCTCCTCTTCCTCCTTAAGGGGTGTTGTTCTTCTTACCTACCCCACCCCCACACCCTTCCTACTAGCTTAATAACCCTTAAGGGGCGTAGGACAAATGTTGCTGCCCCGGAAAGCCCTTGAAAGTGTCAATAATTGTTTGTCTTGACCGTGACAAAGATGCCGACACCTTAGGCACTGAACCGACGGGATGAGATGATGTAAACAATTTGGGTGAGTGAGGTGTTGTGCCACTCTTAGATCTTCCTTCTTTCTTCTTCCTTCTTTCTTCTTCCTTCTTTTTTCCTTCTTTCTTCCTTCTTCCTTCTTCATCTTTCTTCTTCCTTCTTTCTTCCTTCTTTCTTCTTCCTTCTTTCTCCCTTCTCTTTTTCATTTTATCTTCCCTTTCTTTCTCCTTATTCTCCTACTCATATCCTCTTTCTTCTTCTCCTCCTTCTCCTCCTGGTCCTCCTGCCCCCTCCTCCTCCTTCCTCCTCTCCAACCCTCAGAAGGGAAGGTCATGAGTAAATAGAGAGGGAGGGAGAGAGGGAGGGAATAAGAGAGGGAGGGAAGGAAGGAGGGAGGGAGGGAGGAGAGGAGGGAGAGAGGGAAGAGGATACTGTTGAGTAATAGATACAAAAGCTGATGTAAGGGTGAGAAGGGAGGGGAGGAGGATAAAGAGGGTGGAAAGGAAGGGAAGGATGATGGTGGAAATAGTGATAGATGAAGAACTGGATGGAGGGAGGGAGGGAGAGAGGGAGGGAGGGAAGGAGGGAGTCGGGATAGTAGGAAAAAAGGAGGGAAGAAGGAAGGAAGGACAGAAGGATGGAGATAGAAGGAGAATAAAGAAGAAAGGAATAGTTAAGGAGAGAGTAAGAGATAAAAAACTAATAAAAATGAAGAGAGATAGAAAGGAAGGAGAGGATAATTGATATAAATATTCGAAGAAAGAAGAATGGGAAAAAGGGAAGGTGGAATAACAGATAAAACATGATGATGGTAGAAGGAATAGATACAAAGTAAAAGATAAATGGAAATAAATGAAAGAAAATTATGGCAGGAGAGTTAAATCGATAAAAGTGCTGAAATATGAAATAATAGAGAAGATGGAAGAGTGAGGACTGGGAGAGAAGGGGAAAATGAAAGAGGGTAAACGAGAGGGAGGAAGTGAAGGGTGGGAGATAGGGAGGGCGTAATTTTTTTGTTTTTTTTTAGTTTATAAACTTTATTGACAAAGCTTGGGGTACAATTTACCTATTCTGAGTAATTCAATCAGGTCTTGACACTGAGGGTGGTATGACTGTTCACTGCCACACAGGACAGAGGTTCATATACAGTAGAATTCATGTTCTATTTGAGGACTAATCAGTTTGGGTCAGCAGCAAATTAGGATAGGCCGCAAGAATGTCCTCAAGCACCCCTGATTCAATGCAGTAATTACAAAGTTCATGATACAATAAGCCAGGTGGCCTGAAGTCTTTGAGAGTGTTACATTCAATAATATAGTGTTCAAGTGTATGCTTTAAAGGTTTATCACAAAGTTTACATGCTGAGTGTTCCGGTATGGGTACAGCGTTACTAACTTGCTAGATGTGTCTGTATCCTAGCCTAATTCTGGCCACGATTACATCACATTGTCTGGTTCTGTCCTTATGCTGGCCATACCGGTACCTCTCGTCACAAAATTTGTCATATTTACTAATGCTACAACTGCTAGGTCTCTCTGCCTTTCTCAGTTCTTCTAGATCAGAGTTCATGAATCTGACTTGAATATTTTTAATTACAGCATTGGACAGGCCAAGGTCACGGTCAACATTTTCTTTCTTACATGCCTCATTGGCCAGTCTATCAGCACGGTCATGATACCTGATTCCAACATGGGACGGAATCCACACAAATTCGATACGAAAGTTGTTCTCATTGGTAGTAATCACATTTATTTTAATATCACATACAACTTTAGACATAGAGCGATGAACAAACTGTCAGAGGGCAAAGGAGGGAAGATAGACGGTAACTGGGAGGGATGAAGAAAGAGGAAGAGAGGGAGGAAGGAGAATAGTTGGAAGGGAGGAAGGGAGTGAAAGGAAACAGGGAAAAGTGAAGGAAGGAGTAATGAAGGAAGTAAGGAAGGGAGTGAGGGAAAGAGTAAAGGAGGGAACCAAACGAAGGATAAAGATAGACAGCAAAAGAACCGGATATAGGAAGAAAGAAATGAAGATTGTTGAAAGATAGAAATAGAGATGCAGACGAGAGGAAGAGAAGGAAGAGGAGAGGAGAGAGACGTAACAGGTGTGAGGGAAGGGGGAGGGAGAGAGGGAAGGAGGGAAAGAGAAATAACAGGTGTACACGTGTGTGTGTGTGTATGTGTGTGTGTGTGTGTGTGTAACAGGAGGTCCACACACAGAGGTCATCTTACCCTTCACAGTTTACGTTCACTAATATTGTGTTATTGTGACGAGGTAGGTCATGCTAGGAGGTAGAGGTAGGTCATGCTGGGAGGTAGAGGTAGGTCATGCTGGGAGGTAGAGGCAGGTCATGTTGGTGGGCAGGTCATGATGGGGGTAGAGGCAGGTCATGTTGGTGGGCAGGTCATGATGGGGGTCAGAAGTAGGTTATGATGGAAGGAGGCAGAGGTAGGTCATAGTGAGGGTTGAGACAGGTCATGATAGGGGTAAAGGCAGGTCAAGATGGGGGCGGGTCATGATGTGGGGGGGGGGGTGGTAGTAACTCTAATTGGGTGGCAAGGAGGCAGTGAGCAGCGCGGAGGGGGTGGGCGGCAAGGAGATCGGGAGGCTGGGTTGGATGGCAAGGGGGTGGGGGTGGATCAGGTGGGTGGTGAGGAAGGGATTGGGTTGGGTGAACGACAGGGAGAGGGGTGGTTGGGGTGGGCGAGGTGGGGCAGTGGGCGGAGTGGGCGTGAGAAACCGTTGATCGGGCACTTATAACAACAACAATTAACAACAAAACACAGTTAGTTTGTTTACATGTGATGAGATATGTTAGTGAGGATCTGTCTGTCTGTCTGTCTGTCTGTCTAGGTGATTCTGTGGGTGTGTGGGTGTCTGTCTAAGTGAGTGTTTGGCTGGTAAAGTGTTGTGGACAGATATAACATCACACACACACACACACACACACACACACACACACACACACACACACACACACACACACTAGAACACTATGTCCTAATTTGTGAGAAATTATAACCTTTTAAGGACAGTTGTTAACATACCTTGTGTCAAATGTCAAAATACATAATTATTGACCGTAATATAATAGTTATCTACGTAAACACTATCTTATGTACTGAACTAGCATTAGGAACTTCAATACTACAGTGACCTGACCTCTGGGATCTGACGGAACCCAACGTGACCTTTTTAGTACTGTATCATTGTATCAGTAAGAGGTGCACAATAAACTAGTCACTACACAATAATACACTACATTAGATTTATTTTATGCCTTGAACTCTTTTAGTTTCTTAGGTAGTAGAGGATTTATTTAAAATAGTGATGTAGTCATGATTTCTTCCCACCTGTATGAGTAAGTGTAGGGGAATTTACCTGTGTTTTATGAGGAATTAAGGAGTGTAATTAAAGGTGTGTACAATTAGAGTCAGAGGCCTACCTACACCTACACCTTTCCCTACACCTCCACCTATACCTCCCTACACCTCCCTACACCTTTCCCTACACCTCCACCTATACCTCCCTACACCTCCCTACACCTTTCCCTACACCTCCACCAAAACCTCCCTACACCTCCCTACACCTTTCCCTACACCTCCACCTATACCTTCCTACACCTCCCTACACCTTTCCCTACACCACCACCTATACCTCCCTACACCTCCCTACACCTTAATGCAATATATTTCTCAACAAACTGCAACGTAACACTTAACAAAGACAACCATACGAGCAGGTGTTTCCTCTCTCCTCTCTCCAGCGACTGTCTAAACACACTGGTAGTTCCCACGGAAGCTGATGTCAAGCAATAATTGAGAAAACACTCACAAGTTCTCCAGGTGCAGACATTTATATATTTACTGGCAGGAATCAGCTGAGAAAATAAACATTGGTAGCCTCTGGTTACTCTCCGGTCTCTAGTCGAGGTGCTTAAGTGGTCAGGTCGCCCCCCCCCCTCTCTCTCCTCCTTACCTCCTCCTCCTCCTGGTCCTTCGCCTCCTCATCCTTCAACTCCTCATCACCCTCCACTTCCTCCTCCTCCTCCATCTCTCTCACCCTCCACCACCTCACCTTCCACCATCTCACCCTCCACCACCTCACCCTCCACCACTTTACCCTCCACCACATCACCACCACCTCACCCTCCACCACCTCACCCTCCACCACTTCACTCTCCACCACCTCACCCTCCACCACCTCACCCTCCACCACCTCACCCTCCACTTCCTCCTCCTCCTCCACCACCTCACCCTCCACCACATCACCTTCCACCACCTCACCCTCCACCACCTCACCCTCCACCACCTCACCCTCCACCACCTCACCCTCCACCACCTCACCCTCCACCACCTCACCCTCCACCACCTCACCCTCCACCACCTCACCCTCCACCACCTCACCCTCCACCACCTCACCCTCCACATCCTCCTCGACGCATTATTATTATTAATGAAGGAACATTTCAAATAACCAATAGACGGATTAAACATTAAATAAGGTTCTGGCAATAGGTGTTGTATATAGCATTAATTAACTCTAATTACCTCACGTATCACACCTCAATAAATTTATAAGCTCAAGCGTACGTGATTTTCTCGAGTACCTGATGACGAGCTGTTGAGTACACGCCTTCAAGTCTTGTAAGGAGTTTCTTCATATATCTGATGAGGGTAAGTACTTAATTATTCTTTGGTTAATTGAAGGTGATTATTACCTCAATATTCCTTAATTAAATGAACAAAATTACTCGATGTTTTACATTTAATAATATGACTTAATTCCGTGTTGTTGTTCTTCTAATCTATATGAACATACATACATACATACATACATACATACATACATACATACATACATACATGTAAATGAATCTGACAGGAGTGCCGTGAAGAACAAATAATCGAGTGAACAAGAAGACGTGTGTATGTGTGTGTGTATGTGTGTGTGTGTGTGTGTGTGTGTGTGTGTGTGTGTGTGTGTGGGTGTAATATCAAGTAGTAGTGGTGTAAGTTACTGCTTCAACACCACCGCAATGGTACCGGACATGTCAAACAAACACTGTAGATACACCCCCTCGTGGGAAAGAGGACCTTGCTGCCTGAGTGGTGAGGGAGAGAGGGTGAGGGAGGGGGTGAGGGTGGGTGAGAAAGAGGATGATGGAGGAAGGAGGGTGAGGAAGAGAAGGAGGGAGAGTGGGTGAAGGAGGGTGGGTGAGAGAGGGGGTGTGGGTGTGGATGAGGGACGGGGTGTGGGTGAGAAAGAGGGTGAGGGAGAGTAAGGATGGGTGAGGGTGGAGATGGTAAAGGAAAGGAAGAAGGGGATAAGGGAGGGAAGGTGAGGGGGTGTAGGAGGGTGAGGGAGAAAGGGTGAGGGAAGATGAGGGAGGGGTTGGGTGTATGGATAGAAGATAATTGGCGGTGAGGGAGTGAGGGAGAGTGAGGGAGAGTGAGGGAGGGCCAGTGGTTCAATAGGTATATCTGTCTACTAATGGTAATGAGATCTGGACCTCCCTCATCCCCCTCACACCCTCACACCCCCTCACACCCCCTCCCCATAACCCCCCCTGACCTACATTACCCCATCACCCCCTCACCCCAAACCCCTGACCTCCTGACCTCCATTACCCCATCACACCCCCTCACCCCCCTGACCTCCATTACCCCCTTACCCCCAACCCCTCACTCCCACACCCCCTACCCTTCACTCCCACACCCCCTCACCCCTTGCCCCCCTTGCCTCTTGATAATAAGGTCATCAAATTGTCTCTGTCTTAGATATTAATACACAGGTGATATCTTATTAAACAGAAGGAATAGTAAACAATGTAATAAACAAGGTAAACAGACATAAACAAGAACAGGTAAGACGTATTTGATACAAAAAAAACTCCCTCACAACCGACATAAGACATCCATCAGTCAAATCACAAAAGGCATATGAGTGACTGACTAAAAATCTGTTTAAAAATATAACAAATAGAAAGAAAGAAAGAAAGAAAGAAAGAAAAGAAAGAAAGAAAGAAAGAAAAGAAAGAAAGAAAGAAAGAAAGAACCCCCCCCACCCCCCTACCACCCTCAAATACGTACCGTCAAGTAAAAGTGCATAGAAGAGACTGGTAGCAGCAGGATTACAACACAAATACACAAGGGTTAGCCAGCGAGATGTATGCGTGAGGAGGGTGACGAGAGGATAGTCCACTTGTGCGGCAAATTATAACTAAAAGAAGCTTGGGAAAAGAGGATTAGCTTACAGGGGGGAATGTAAACACGTGAACTTGTGGTGAGAGATAGAATCTTCTAGAGGTATTTATGAGTAATTAGTTGATTTGTTGGACAGGTAAAGGTATGTTGGGGGGGGGGGGGGGTTATTTGTTGTGTTTGTTTAGTAATGTGTGTTGTTTGTTAGTTGTTAGATAATGTGTTTGGTTTGTTAGAATAGATGTGAAATGAAAGAGAGATTAGATGGTTTGTTGATTAGAGAGAGATGTGTAGATTGAGAGACACACGCACACAGACACTTACACACACACACACATACACACACACACACACACACACACACACACGCACACACACACACAAATACACACAAGCAAACACCCACATATACATATACAAACAAACAAACACCATCAAACACCAACAAACATGCCAATACTTACACACCTGTGCAACCGAGTAATTAACGTGTTCACCTGGGCAATGATAAGTACAAAATACCTGCCTGTTTCTTCACTAACGTCTGTATGAACCATAAATCAACTTTCCTCTTCCGTCTAATCAAACATTTTTTTTTATTCTCACTGTAAATAAGACTTAATTTAACCTAATCCAACCTAAACTAACTCAATCTAACCTAACCTAACCTAACCTAACCTAACCTAACTCAATCTAACCTCTAAAAGGAAAATAGACTTGATCAATTTGCTGTTTAAATCACGTCCCAATGTGTGCAGGTTGATGGTGGAGGGAGGGGGAGGTGAAGGGGGAGAAGGAAGGGGGAGGGGGAGATGGGAGAGGGAGATGGGAGGGGGAGGGGGAGATGGGAGGGGGAGATGGGAGGGGGGAGGTTGACAAATATGCTTTAATGATACGGGGGAAGACTGGCGTGAGGGAAAGGGGTGGTTCTCGCGCCCTCACATTATTCACTATCATTCACTAACCAGTCACTATCACAGTAGGAGATGCAATGTACACTCACTATTACTCACCATCAGTCACTGTTACACTAGGAGGTACAATATACACTCACTAATACACTAGGAGATACACCATCACTCGCCACCATTCACCATCACTCACCATCACACCCGGAGAAGTGAATATGGTGCTCACACACTATCACCTAATATAGTGACTTACCCCCACACACCATACTCCTCCCCCAGTAAAAAAAATATTCCAAGTTTCCTTTAAAATAAATCCCTATAGATGCTTGTGTGTTTGTGTGTTTGTGTACTAAGGATATATTATTTATTTTTTTATATTGATTTTTATATATTAATGGGTTTGTTTTTGTCGAAATTAAATATGTGTGTTTTTTTTTCCACTTTCAAAGGTTAAATATCTTCCTAGGTGTTTGTTTGTGTTTGTCGTAATTAAATATGTTTTTTTTCTTTCTTTTTTATCATGTAAGAATCATTTAAGAGGTTCCTATTAACTAAAGTACCGACGGGAATATTCTCAATTGTAATTCGTAATCTTCCCACCATTATCCCGACAGTGTTCCAATAATATCCCCCTCGGTGTTCTTTTATCCCATCACAAACACCTGCAGACTTGAAAAAAAAAAATAGTTGTATTAACGACCCCTTCCCTTACAAAACCACCTGCCCTTCCTCCCTCCCTTCTTTACTCCCTGCCTCACGACACCACCCTACCTATCTCCTCCCTCCCTCCCTTACTTCCAATCTGCCTTACAACACTACCCTCCCTCTCTCCCTTCCACCCTAACTCCCTACATCCCTTCCTTCCCCACTCCACCGCCCCCTTCCTTCCCTCCCTCCATCCCTCCCTCCCTCGCTCCCTCAAAAAAATAGTGTTCCGCATATTGTATTTTGCTGTTGAATTATCTTTTTTTTTATTTTTGTTTCAAGTTATGATCATTTAAATACAGTCGAGAATTTATAAAAGCGATGCAGCGTTGGCCAGTTTGAGATGCAGCTCCGATAGGTCCCGCTAAACTCAGCATGCAAGTGGACGCCGCGGCCAATTTAGTCTTGTTTAAGGAAATTTTAATGTGTGATAGATTTGCAAAAAAAGATGTGATGGAGTCTGCCAAGCCGATGATTAAATTACTTACCCGTATCTTGCAGGATCTCGATAACGCCATAAACACAAGAACGAGTTTTTGTTGATGATACTGAGAGATGGATTCAAAACATGGATGGTTAATCTTCAATACTTTCCTCATCGTTATATTTTCCTGGTGTTTTTTTTTTTTGTGTAGTTTTTTTTTTTTCACTTCTGATTTGTATTAAGATGAAGTCCTGTTTTAAATTATATGTTTAGGGTAAAAAAATATATAATTATTAATGTTTGTGGTTAGGTTAGGTTAGCTGATAGCCACACCAGTCACAAAAAAAAAAAATCCAGAATATTTTAGGAATTACGTAAAATCTCTAATTACATTGATTCTCTATATCATATCCACAGCATTTTAGATTCAGCTGAATTTTCTGTGTACATTAAAGATCTCAAGTTTTGTTGAGTCTAAGAGCAACAAAAGACGTCAATCTGAATTATTTGCATATAATAACGTTGGTTAATGTTAAGGTGTGAGAACAGGTGTGTAATTACGGTACTAAGATCTTGGCCTCGTTGTAGTAAATAATAATAGTGTGTTGTGGTATACTTGTGAATGTGTGTGTGTGTGTGTGTGTGTGTGTGTGTGTGTGGGAGAGTAACACACACACACACACACACACACACACCCACAACTGTGCCTAAAAATACTTGAAATAAAAACTCACACAACACGAACAAGAAAGTTTGACGTGTGACACAGATGGTATCACGTCTGATGGCTGGCCCTTACCACACTCAGCCCTCACAGCCCTTACCACACTCAGCCCTCACAGCCCTCACCACACTCAGCCCTCACCACACTCAGCCCTCACAGCCCTCACCACACTCAGCCCTCACCACACTCAGCCCTCACAGCCCTCACCACACTCAGCCCTCACCACACTCAGCCCTCACAGCCCTTACCACACTCAGCCCTCACAGCCCTCACCACACTCAGCCCTCACAGCCCTCACCACACTCAGCCCTCACAGCCCTCACCACACTCAGCCCTCACCACACTCAGCCCTTACCACACTCAGCCCTCACAGCCCTTACCACACTCAGCCCTCACAGCCCTTACCACACTCAGCCCTCACAGCCCTCACCACACTCAGCCCTTACCACACTCAGCCCTCACAGCCCTTACCACACTCAGCCCTCACAGCCCTTACCACACTCAGCCCTCACAGCCCTCACCACACTCAGCCCTCACCACACTCAGCCCTCACAGCCCTCACCACACTCAGCCCTCACAGCCCTCAACCACAGCGGAAATCTAGGTTTTTGTAGTTTCATATGTGTGTGTGTGTGTGTGTGTGTGTGTGCGTGTGTGTGTGTCTGTGTGTGTGTGTGTGTGTGTGTGTGTGTGTGTGTGTGTGTGTGTGTAGTTTCAGAAACCCTTAACTGAAGACTAGCATAGAATAATAATCTTTTAGTTTGTCTATATATTTTTGGATCTTTAATATAATAATTTGCAGTAACATAAAATTAAATTCAATATCGTTAAAGTTATTTTCTGTCTCATGTTTGTCAATTAAAATAGTACAGGTAAGATCTACAGGTAAAGGTATTAATTAACGCCATTACAGTTTTACATATTGTGGTTCACCTGGAAAGCAATGGGATATATTTCGTATTACCTGATGATTCGCCTCCCCCAGTTTAGTTCACCTGAGAATTAAACACCCTAACGTTACCTTTTTTTTTAATTACCATCCAGGTGTACAGGTGAGGAGGTGCTCAATCACCTGTCTCTACCAAGCTGGAATAACATCAGCTGATTTGTGTTGACATTGCAAAGTCTCGGAATTCATGTGTCTTTTCTTTTGCTGAATGAGAGAGAGAGAGAGAGAGAGAGAGAGAGAGAGAGAGAGAGAGAGAGAGAGAGAGTAGTGATGGAAGGGTAGAAGGAAGAGAAAACAAGCGGGAATGATGGAAGGGTAAGGGGCAAAGGGAAGTCCCAGCTGACTTTGGTTGATGGGTCGGTGGAGGCGTGGGAGGGTTAACGTGGGTGGAAGAGGCATGGAAGGGCGTGGGAGGGAAGAGGTATAAGGAGGGGACAGAAGGGAAGGGAAGGGAGGGGAGGGGAGGGAAGGAGGAGAGGTAGGTGTGTCGGTCTTGATGAAGGACTGGGAACAGATAGGGTTTTGTTTGGGTAAATTTGTTCTGAAACAACACGAAGCCTCGCCAGGGACCGGTTGGGAGACGTCAAAGCCTCGATGTAAGACAGGAGACGACGCCAACCCATGTAATGCTATACACCCCTCCTGCCTGCCTGCCTGACTTCCCCTACCCCCCCTACCTTTCCCCTTCCCCCTTACTGTTGGTTCTTCCCCCCCCCTCTTCCCCTATCTACTTTTCCCTGCCAGCTCCACTTCGTTTTACCCCATTTTCCCTATTTTTTTTTACCCCTTCCTTACCCATTTCTCTTGTTAGTCATATCTCTTCCTTACCCCCCCCCCCTCAGCTACTAGCAGTACGCCTTCCATACCCCCTCAACCTACTAGCAACCCCCTTCCCTACTCCTCCATCTACTAGCATTAACTACCCCCACCTTTCCCACCTCCCACACATCTCCCTCTTCCCCCTCTTCCCCCTCTTCCTACCCCACCTACAACACCTCCTCTACCCACCTACCACCACCTCCCTCCTCACCCCTTAAGATTTTTCCCGATATGAACGTAAAAGAAAAAAAATTGTATGAATAAGAGAGAGAGAGAGAGAGAGAGAGAGAGAGAGAGAGAGAGAGAGAGAGAGAGAGAGAGAGAGACTTCCATTCATAAAGCTACAATAAGGTTGAGAATGACAGATGCTCCTACATACAGTACATTAGCTGCCAACACTTTTTCCCCCCCTGTTTCATTCTTATTTCCGACAGTATTTTTTTTTTAATAGAGCTGTTTTGACTCGCCTTGTGTACTTCAAAAAAAACAAACAAAGCTGATTCATAAGTTCTTCCGGGTGTTGCGGTGTTGAGTCTGGATAAAAGTACAAATGCTGTTCCTACCTCTCTCTCTGTCTCTCTCTGTCTCTCTCTGTCTCTCTCTCTTATGCCTCCACACTAGCCCATTCCACCAATCAGTAAGGAAAGCCATTAACAATATTTATCGGTATACGCTGTAATACGAATGACGTCACGCCGCCTGTGTTTGTTTAGGATATGATAAAAGAAGACAGCGGTATAATTGGACCACACTCACACACACACACACGAACTGATCGCTATAAGAACAGCCCAGTCCCAACCATTGTAAAAATTATCAATAACTTGTAATAAACCAGTGTATTCACTCCCAGTAAACACTGCTCCTTGCACTGTCACTATGTTGAAATGAACTGTAGTTTGAGCTTTTCCCCATCTAAGTTATTATATGTCTTATTTGTGTCACTTATGTTACTTGTATATTATTTGTAATTCGAAACCCATTCCCCAAATATGTAACTGTATATTTTCAGCCTTCTGGCTGCCAAGCTCTTTCAATAAACCGTTAATTGTTATTATTATTATTACACACACCCACACTTCTTATCCCTAACACCTTGTACTAGTAAAATATTCCTACAGGTTGACAGGTTCTTCCATAGGCACTAATCTTACAATCTAATGCTCTGCCGCTTCTGTCTGACCTTCCATAAATCTTACCTATCTACGTAATGTCCTGTACCAGAATTCTCAAAATTATCGTAGGTTGAATATTCTCGTAAGGTAAAAATTATGTGTCGATCGTAGGGTAAAAATTATGATTTGGTCGTAAGTTGAAAATTCTGGGGGTTTTCTTTAGGTAAAAATTATGATTTGGTCGTAAGTTGAAAATTCTGGGGGTTTTCTTTAGGTAAAAATTATGATTTGGTCGTTAAGTTGAAAATTCTCAGTTGAACTTAAAATATAAAAAAAATTCTCAGTTTATCGTATCTTCAAACCTCTCACCTAAATTTAGAGATAGATAAATGTCTCTCAGTATCTCAGCAACGAATTGAGAAATAAAGGAAAATAATGGCGTCAAATATGCACTGAGACTCTACCCAAACTAAATTTCTCCCGGGTTACAAGTAAAGATTTTATTTTTTTTTTTTCCTTACGATAATCTGAGAATTGGGATTTTACAGGTAGGTCCCGGGGGTTGATAAGGTCGCCTAGGTGTATGGGTAGACAAGAAGGTAATTAATTATGTAGTCAGTGTATGGATGAGAGAGAGAGAGAGAGAGAGAGAGAGAGAGAGAGAGAGAGAGAGGGGGGGCGGACACAGACAGATAGACAGACAGACAGACAGACAGACAGACAGACAGACAGAATTTACAAGCCCTCTCAAACACCTGTTATTATTTCTCAAAGGCTCATAAGCTAAATTTTCCCTCTATATAAACAACGTGAGAATGGATGACATGTTGTAAGACTCTGCAATTAAACTAACTAGATAATTAGGTGTTATATTGACTTGGTTGTGAGTGTCTGATGATGTTGTGAGTCCGTGGTGGTATTAGGAGTGTTTGGGGGTTGTGAGAGTGTGTGTGTGTGGGGGGGAGGTGGTGTTATGAGTACATGGTGAAGGTGGTGGTAGGTGGTTGTTGATGGTGGTGGTAGATGGATGGGGGTGGTAGGTGGTGGTGAGGGTGGTTGTGGTAGAGGTGGTAATGGTAGTGGTGGTAGGGGTGGTGGTAGAGGTGGTAATGGTAGTGGTGGTGGTAGGGGTGGTGGTAGTGGTGGTAGAGGTGGTAATGGTAGTGGTGGTAGTGGTGGTAGTAGGGGTGGTGGTAGGGGAGAGGTAACGAGAGTTGGGCCGCGTGTGAGGGTGCCGCCGTAATGCAAAGTTAATATACTGATCAAACACCTAGGTGGAGGTGTCCCACTTACTGCCTCCCTCCCTCACCGCCCTCACCTCCCTGACACCTCCCTGACACCTCCAATGGTCCACACATTTGCAGCGCTTAAACTTTATCCTCCACTGCCGCCACCCTTACCGCCACCCTCTACCACCCTCACCTCCACCCTCTGCCACCCTCACCACCTCCCTCTGCCACCCTCACTGCCACCTTCACCTCCACCCTCATTGCCACCCTCATCACCACCTTCACTACCACCCTCACCACCATCTTCACTACCACCCTCACCACCTTTACTACCACCCTCACCACCACCTTCACTACCACCCTCACCACCAACTTCACTACCACCCTCACCACCACCTTCACTACCACCCTCACCACCACCCTCTGCCACCCTCACCGCCCATACGGCCTCATACCCCAAGCTCCCTCCTACACCACAGTCCCCGCCCTGACATTGATAATTAGAACTAAAACGAAAGAGTCACTGTTTATCGACAGGTAAGAATCATTACCTCACTCTAATCTATTTAATTTCAACTCTAAGATAAATAAAATTAATTAAGATTATATATATGATTAATTGTCTTTAATTATGGTGTGTTTACCTGTTCTGGTCGCCATGCTAATTACAAGGTGTATAATACCTGGTTACAATAATGCTTGCTTTTTTTGCTACGCCCGAGAGAAAAACGTTCGCCAGCTTTCTCAAGACACTGGTACTGTTTTCATGTGAAATGTCTTGTAGGAGACTGTCCACAACCACCTGTCCTGACGGTACACCTAACCTAACCTAACCTAACCTAACCTAACCTAATCACCAAAAATTAAATTGTTATATTTTGATGTTGATGAAAATGTTTGCATAATTGCTTTTGTTGTTTTGTTTTGTTTTGTTTTACGTTTTTGTCATTTCTTTTTTCCTTCCTTTGTTGTTGTTATTGATGTTGTCGTTGTTATTGTTGTTGTTGTTATTGTTATTGTTATTGTTGTTGTTGTTGTTGTTATTATTGTTGTTGTTCACGTTGTGTGTGTATCACTCTGGCTAAATAAACTGTTTCAATATTCAATTCATTATTTCCAAGTAGTGAGGATCTCTCTCTCTCTCTCTCTCACTGTCCTCAACGAGTAGGTAATGAGACCAAAGGTAACTAACAGGTGTGTCCGAGTGCTTTGTCCTGTGACTGTTGACTGGATTGACTGTTAATTAGAATAACTATTAACTGGTATGGCTATTGACTAGAATGACTGTTAACTGGAGTGACTGTTAACTGGTATGGCTATTGACTAGAATGACTGTTAACTGGAGTGACTGTTAACTGGTATGGCTATTGACTAGAATGACTGTTAACTGGAGTGACTGTTAACTGGTATGGCTATTAACTCGAATAACTAGAATGAATGCTAACTGGAATCACTATTGAATGGTATTATTATTGACTGGTATAAATATTGACTGGTATTACATAAGAGAAATAACTTTTAACTAGAAAGGCTGTTAATTGGAATGACTGTTAACTAATATGACTTAAGAGAAATGACTTTAACTGGAAAGACTGTTAGCTGGAATGACTGTTAATTGATATGACTTAAGAGAAATGACTTGACTGGAAAGACTGTTAACTGGAATAACTGTTAACTGGAATAACTGTTAACTCGTATGCCATAAGAGAAATGACTAAACTGGAAAGACTGTTAACTCGTATGACTTAAAAGAAATGAAAGTTAACTGGAATGACTGTTAACTGGAAAGACTGTTAACTGGAAGGACAAGAGAGTGAAGAGTGTCTGGCAATCGTATGGAACATTATGGTAATCTAATCACCATCTGACCAGGACACACCGCCTGTAACGCTACTTCAGGTCTGACATTCAGGAGAGACAGACAGGTATACATACATGGCGTTCAGGTATACATGCATGGATATATGTATAGGAGTGAGTTTGAGATATACACCACCACCACCACCTACCCTCACACACACACACACACACCACCACCACCACCTACCCTCACACACACACACATACATACACCACCACCTACCCTCACACACACACACACACACATACATACACCACCACCTACCCTTACACACACACACACACACTCCATCTACCCTCACACACACACACACACACACACACCACCTACCCTCACACACTCACACACACACACACCACCACCACACAAATTACCTTCAGGAATATCAAAAGGAAGATCCAAGAAGTTGTGGATGGGGAACATGGTGAGCACAGAGAGCCAATCCAGCAGGGGGGGTTGGGGGCGGGGGGGCTGTAAGCTCCCTGGAATTTTTTTTTTAAATCTGACTAATTATGGGCATTTTGAGGCCATGTTGGAGCCATGTGCACTTGATATTAGGAGATATTCTGAAGTCAAAAGTAAATATCTTTTACTATACAAAAACGCCTGAGTACAATATTGCATTAAAAAAAAAGGTATTGTTATTATCTGATGAAAATTAGGGGTCCGGACCCCCAACGACACCCACCCTGGACCCCCCCCCCCCCATTGCTCCCAAAAACATACCCCCCCCCACCCCTCCACCCACCCCCCACCTCCTACTCCTACCCCCCACGCACAGGGCCATCATCCACAAGATTTTGGTCAGTTCCCCACTTTTTTTCCCCCCACAATATCGTCGACTGTGATATGATCTTCAATTTGCATACATAATACCAGCTGAGCGAACCATAACACAACGCTATTATACCCACAATGAATTTATGCTTAACTATTTCTTAATTATTGTCCCGGGCGGAGTAATGGAAGCCTCTGAAACCTGGCTGTCAAGGCTTACTTTTCCCTGAAGGTCATAGAAGGCTTCATGCGGTCGAGGGAGGGAAGGAGGAGGTCACTGTTGGTCTTGGAGGGAGGGAGGGAGGGAGGGGGAAGGGAAGGAGGAGGTCACTGTTGGTCTTGGAGGGAGGGAGGGAGGGAGGGAAGGTCATTGGAGGTACTGACATTGTTTATATCGAGTCTGCTAAGTGTAGTGTGTCAGTTATTTCTCTCCTTCCCTGTAAGAAAAAAGATTGCTAAAGCTGGCAGAAGACTGGCGAACGTCTGCCTGGCCATCGGGAAACGCCTGGTAGTATTTAAACATTCTAATATTTTCTTTTCAACTTACTTAAATATTATTCATCTTTTTTATTAACTACTACTATTATTGTTACTATTACGTGCTATTACTATTTATATTAGTGTTAATACTATTATTATTACTATTACTGTTATAATTATTATTACTATTATTATTGCCATTAATGTTATTACTATTATTATTACTATTACTACTATCACAGTCGTTAATAATTGACCCAAAGTAACTACTGCCATTACTTCACGTCTCCACCCGTGTCGAAGCCTCAGTAGCTCACTCACCTCCAAGCTCTCCGTTTTCTCTCATAGTATTTCTTAAGAATCTCGTAATTGATCTGTATAATCTTAATGAAAACAATGTATGTCTGTACTGAGTGTTGGTAATATATTAGGCGTTTGTAATGTTTCTCTATCACTCTTTTTATAATCTTTTGTTGATTTTTGGATGGTTTAAAATTTTGGTTATTTTTTTCAGTGTTATTTTATGATTCGTAATATTAACATATTTTTAAAACCACATTTATTCTCTTTATCTTCATTATTTTTCATGATTTTTTTATTTCATTATTAACTAAGTCACAAAGTTTACCTCAGTCTTTCCTATATTGAGACTAAGAGTATCCCAGTGGTTCATATATCTCGAATCTGTTCCGTCTTTGTGTTCATTGCTTCGTGTGGATGAGTCAGTGACCGTCTTCCGTTCTCAACTTTCCACATCGGTGTCTGGCGGTGGACTGTTGTTGGCTGTGGTCTACGTTCCTGGTAGTGGTTAAAGACAGTCAGTCAAGTCAACACCTATAATAGAGTGTCCTTATTCACGGTGAAACATTGACAAAACCTCTTATGTGTATTTTAGAAAACTTTGAAAATACAATCTGACATTACATAGACGATAATAGAATGTAAATATGAAGCCTCTCGGGACAATAGTGAGGCCGGAGTGTTGTTTTTGATATACTCGACTAAGTGACAATAAGAGTTAAGGTTGGCACACATGACTCTTAATATATTAGAATTTGTTATCTTCTCAGGTGTTGAAAACTGAGAAATATGTTGAATTTGAAAAGAAGTCGACAATGTGTAGTTGAACGCCACCAGTCTGTTGTTTTCACGTTATTATTTGACAAACAAATTCATATTAATGTGCAAAGACAATCACACCTTGACATAGATTGTACTAAGCGGAGTACAGTAATTTGTTACAGTACATAATTCGCTAACGTAGATTATTAAATAGACCTGTGTGGCTAAACTTAACTATTACCGCTAACTTTTCACAGTGTGCTAAACTTATCACCGCTAACTTTTCAGTGTGCTAAACTTAACAATAACAGTGATATTTTCAGTGTGCTAAACTTAACAATAACAGCGAACTTTTCAGTGTGCTAAACTTAACAATAACAGTGATATTTTCAGTGTGCTAAACTTATCACCGCTAACTTTTCAGTGTGCTAAACTTAACAATAACAGTGATATTTTCAGTGTGCTAAACTTAACAATAACACCGAACTTTTCAGTGTGCTAAACTTAACAATAACAGCTAACTTCAGTGTGCTAAACATATCACAGCTAACTTCAGTGTGCTAAACATATCACCGCTAACTTCAGTGTGCTAAACATATCACCGCTAACTTCAGTGTGCTAAACTTATCACCGCTAATTTTCACAATGTACTGATGTTATTGTGAGGCAGCGTCCCCACAAAAAACACTAAGAAAATAATATTACTGGTGATTAATTAACTGTTTTAGTGTTATACGGTGGAGAACAACAAACCTAATTAGCATCAACAACAAACTAAGGTAAGAAACTATTATCTTTTATTATAATATTTAGTACTTTATGTGTCGTCTAATTACTGATATAAAATACACACTTAGATACCATAGTTATTGAA
Organism: Homarus gammarus; assembly: GCA_958450375.1. Classification (NCBI taxonomy): domain Eukaryota; kingdom Metazoa; phylum Arthropoda; class Malacostraca; order Decapoda; family Nephropidae; genus Homarus; species Homarus gammarus. Next base: position 777,223 of record CAUDMG010002282.1, on the reverse strand, counting down.
GCTCTGTAATAAATTAGATCATCAGTTAAGAATGGTTACCAGTATATTAGTGTTTATGTCGTTGACTTGGTGTACAGGGCGGCCGTATCACCGTGTACACTTAGGGTTGTGTATTTATATTTCACTAGACTTTTTAACGAGTTGTAATGAAAGTTTATGTGGTAAATAGTTTTGTTCCATTACTTTATTTAGGTATATTCTTCCTTGTGTGATGTGTACACTTTAGTCAGGAGCCTTAGAGTGCACCCAGTTTAGTAAGTCATATATGCAAATTTTTATTAAACATAATTTTAATTGGAATAAAATATACAATAGACTGAGTTACCTGAAAATTAATAAGGATTTAGAAAGGGAAAGGGAACTAGAGAAACTATGTTTGGGTTGAGGATTGTGAGTGGAAGGGCTTTAGAGGTCCAGTGAAATTTATAATGTTTTTTTTTTTATTTTGAAAAAGCTTTTGGTAAGGTATAACACAATAAATTCATAGATATCTTGGAAAAATAGGCATTAATGAAGGATATATAATTAGAATTCTAGAAATACTTACAGTCAACAGGAGGCTGCAGTGTTAGTAAATAATGAACTTACTAATCGGCTCACAGTTGGACAGGGAGTAAGACAAGGTTGTGTTCTGTCTCCAACAATGTTTATTATATAGTCAGAATCCCTAATGAGGGAAGTTATTAGTGACAATGACGGAATAAAAGTTAACGGTAAAGTAATATAAAATATACGCTATGCAGATGATACTGTTCTTATTATGGATAGTGAAGAGGCGTTACAAAATCGATTAACAGATTAGTGAGAACAAGTGAAGAATGTGGGTTAAGAGTTAATGCTGTAAAGGTGAAAGTAATACCTGCTTCCAAATTGGATATAAATCTTAAAATAAAAATTATGGTAGACAACAGGGAACTTAAACACGTGGAAAATTGTTTGTATTTGGGAAGTACCATTAGCTGTGATGGCAGATGTGTGGAAGGAACCGTAACAAGAATATGTCAAAGAAAAACAACATTTAATAATCTAAAAGACTTAATGAAAAGGGACATTAACTTAAATTTGAGAAAAAGGTCTACTGAAAAGCTTTATATGGCAAGGACTGATGCATGGGTGAGAAGCGCGGACACCTTCAGCAGACACCAGAAAGAGGTTGGTGACCTTTGATATGTGGTGTTATAGGTGAATGGTAAGAATAAGCTACACTGACAGGTAAACAAATGAAGAAGTATTAATAGTAAAATAGTGTTTCGTGGGTATTTTTTTAATTTAATATATAGAATACAAATGTAGTGGGAATTAATGTAAATAAAAAGATCAAATTTCAGAAAGTAATGTAAATTATTAAGATAAATTTCGTAAAATAATGTAAATAATCTAATTAAACTTCCAAACATATTGTAAATAATATCAAAATTAGTAAAATAATAAGATTAAATGTTCTTAAGAAGCTTCGCCATCTTGTAAACAAATGACCCCCTGAGAGAGACCTATTGATGACGTCACCTCACTGAAAACAAAAGCTAAAACTCATCCTTTGTTATTTTCCTCCAGTGTACATCCCAGCTTGGTAGTGTTGTCAGTGAGGTCAGTGGGGGGAGGTGAAGGGAGGAGAGGAAAGGGGAGGGAGGGAGGGATGAGAAGCACCAGGTAGATAGGTAAGTAAGTAGGTAGGTAGGTAGGAGGTGGTGGTGGACAGGTAAGATCAGATGGCTCCAGGGAATAAGCTCCTCCTACCATCTTCACTACGACCATCCTGCCATCCGTATTTCCCGTATTTATGTCATTAATCTCACGCGTATTTACTTCATGGTTAATTAATAATAATATCTTTTAAACAGAGATTATTGTTCTCCAATCTCGTTCTTGATTGGAGGGGAGTTTGGCTCACTAATTACATAATCGTGTGGGTTAATCCGATAGTTTGTCCGTCACCCGACACTACTATGTGCTGCCCCTCTGATTACAAAATATAAATAATGACCACGCTTGAAACAGTTGCCTCCCTGTGTCCACCATGGCTGCCCCAAACTCCCTCCCGTCCACCTCTCATAAGGGGTAGAGATGGAGGGTAAGTAGATGGAGGGTATAGGTGGGGGTATGAGGTGGTAGATAGATGGAGGGTAGAGGGATAAGAGAGTATAGGCTTGATATAGGAAAGGTTACGCGGGAAGGGAGTGTGAAAAAATAGACAAATCCATAATGACAATGAAACTCGATTAATAACTCTAAAATAAAAGGAGATTTTGTCTAGTAATCAACAGTAACCGTTAACTTCCCCCAAACCTAATCAATTGTGGCCCCAGCACCCGCCCTGAAACAATAGACACCGTATCAGCTTACCCACGAAAAAATGAAATGCCCTCACAATGACAACGTATAACATATGGCGAATGGGCTTAGAGTTCACGGGAGGGGTGGGGTGGGTGTGAGGGGGGGGTGGGGGGTGGGGGGGTGAGGTGTGGATAGGGAGGGGGTGAGGAGAAGTGAGTGGGGAGATGGGGACGAGGGGAGGGAGGGAGGTGTGGAGTGGGAGGGGTAGAGGGAAGTAAGGGAGGAGTAAGGAAGTGAGGTGTGGAGGGGGAGGGTTGGAGGGAAGTAACGAAGGGTAGTGGTGTAATGGAGGGAAGAAGGGAGAGGGTATATGAGAAAGAAGCTGTAGAAGTGTGTAGGAAAAAAGAGAGTATTGGAAAGGAGGAGGAGAGGAAAGTGGAAGAGGGGGGGGGGTGAGACAAGCGGAAGAAGAGGGGGGGAGGGAAGGAGTGATAAGGGAAGGAAGGAGGGAGGGAGGGTAGATAAAGGATAATTAATAATAAAGAAACAAAATAAGCGAGGAGACAGTAAAAAAAAGCACAGAGAAAGAGAGACACAGAGAGAACAAAAAGAGAAAATAAACAAAACACCTGATAACTTAAAAACAAAATAAAAACAACAACAACAAAGGCTTGAAACACACGAGAGGGATAAACAAAGAAAAATATGATGGAAAACAAGAGAGGGGAAGAGGGAGAGGGGGAGAGAGAGGGAAGGTGAATGGGGGGAAGAGGGGGAGGAAACCGCTTCGTAAAGGTGTATTAAAGAAGCGGGAGATGATGATTGAGATCTATTTACGTAGGAAGGTAATTAAAAGAAGAGGAAGGAAGGTTTTTGGTGAGGGTGTAACAAGAAAGTCCGGGGAAGTTGGAAAGTTATGTGGGGAGGAGGTGGTAGGGGGAGAACCTGGAGAGTACTGAAGCAAGGAGACAAAACATGATGTGGTGGGGGTTGGTGATGATGGGAGTAGATAGTGGTGGAGGGATAGATGGTGGTGAGGCAAGTAGTGGTGGTAGGCAGTAGTGGTAATGGGGGAGGAGGAGGAGGAGTTGGTGGTAGTGGTAATGGGGGAGAAGGAGGAGTTGGTGGTAGTAGTGGTGGTGAAGATGGTGGTAGCTGGTTGGTGGTGATGGTTAATAGCAAAGATAATATTACCCTCATCAACAAAGTAGCTTCGGTAGGTCATTCTATTAGTATTAAGGTAATGTGTACCGTATGAATGTCAATTGGTAAGTCTCAGAAGCCATACCTCATTAACAGGTATACACAGTAGTACCTGAAGTAACACAGGTTAAAGGTGAGATGGGTCTTGTATTCTTAAAACTCAGGGTATCGGGGTTCGGAGTGTTGGGGGTTCGGGGGGTTTGGGGTGTGGGGGTTTGGGATGTTGGGGTTCAGGGTGTCGGGGTTTGGGATGTTGGGGTTCGGAATGTTGCGGTTCGAAGTGTTTGGGTTCGGGGTGTTGGGATTCGAAGTGTCGGGGTTCAGAGTGTTGGGGTTTGGGATGTGGGGGTTCGGAGTGTCAGGGTTTGGGGTGTCGGGATTCGAAGTGTCGGGGTTCAGAGTGTTGGGGTTCGGGATGTGGGGGTTCGGAGTGTTGGGGTTCGAGGGGATTCGGTAAGGAGTTTCATATCTGTGAGAAGGTGGGGGGGTGGGGTGAAGTATGGCAGTGAAGTGAATAGAGGAGAAGAAATGAGAAGAGAAGAGAAAAGAGGGAAGAGACGACGAGAAGAAGAAAGTAGAGACGAGAGAGAGAGAGAGAGAGAGAGAGAGAGAGAGAGAGAGAGAGAGAGAGAGAGAGCGTTAGACTGCATCTCAAGCCAGTAGGAAGTGACCAATTTTCTTATTGAATTATTATGTAATGAGACACGATGTGGACTGTGGAGAATCTGCCGGCCCCTGAGAACTGTTACTTTATGAGCCTTTATCTGACGGGGCCTCAATTACACACAGGGGGCAGCAGGTTACCCTAATCTCTCTCTGTCTCTCTCTCTCGCCCTGTTCATGCTCGACGTGTTAGTTCCACGCGAGTGTAATCTTTCCTAATCGATTGCAATTTAACGATTAAATGTGCTGTTGTAGTTTGTTGTAGGGCTTTTGGGGGGGGGGGGGAGGAGTGAGGGTCGATCTTGATGTTAGAGGTCTGTTCTTTGTGTAGATGTTTGGTTACACCTGTTTGGATGTATTACTTAACTGTCAGTGCTACTATCTGTCTGTATTACTTACCTGCCTATACTACTTACATGCCTTTACTAATTACCTGTCTGTGCCACTTACCCGTCTGTACTACTTACCAGTCTGTACTACTTACCTGTCTGTACTACTTACCTGTCTGTACTACTTACCTGTCTGTACTACTTACCTGTCTGTACTACTTACCTGTCTGTACTACTTACCTGTCTGTACTACTTACCTGTCTGTACTACTTACCAGTCTGTACTACTTACCTGTCTGTACTACTTACCTGTCTGTTCCACATGTCTCTGCTACTTACCTGTCTGTACTACTTACCTGTCTGTACCACCTGTCTGTCTGTACCACCTGTCTCTGCTACTTACCTGTCTGTACTACCCACACAAGAGAAAGTTAAGAAGAATATCAACCAAGTTTTCCCCTACGAAGAATCACTAACAGGTAGAAATTAATTAAAAATACCTAGAAATAATAATAATTGGACTAGTCACATTTTATAAAGGTATATGGTGATTGTTGACCTATAACTACAGTAAGTTGAAGTAGTTTGTTATGAATAAGTTTTGGGTGGAGGATAATAGAGGGCGTTTATAAGTCTTAGGGCCTTAATGAGTTACGGTGTGGCTTATTATAATGATTGTAACAAGTTATTATGCTCAGTTATGACCCAAATAATGAGATAGGAGCTGTCACATCCTTCACTATAAACCACTACACTACCACTATGGGTACCACCACCACCATTACTATTACTACCACCATCGCTTTCATCATCATCACCACCACCCTCACCACCACCAGTCGTCGCCACCACTCAGTAGTCACCAGCCAGAATCCGGTTCACTGCCCACCTCCCCTTCAGGAGATGTTCAGCCTTGGTACTGAGGTAGCACTGCCCCCGGGGTAACGTGTGACCATCCCCAGGTAACACTGCCCCCGGGGTAACGTGTGACCATCCCCAGGTAACACTGCCCCCGGGGTAACGTGTGACCATCCCCAGGTAACACTGCCCCCGGGATAACGTGTAACCATCCCCAGGTAACACTGCCCCCGGGATAACGTGTAACCATCCCCAGGTAACACTGCCCCCGGGGTAACGTGTGACCACCCCCAGGTAACACTGCCCCCGGGGTAACGTGTTACCACCCCTAGGTAACACTGCCCCCGGGGCAACGTGTGACCACCCTTAGGTAACACTGCCCCCGGGTAACGTGTGACCACCCCCAGGTAACACTGCCCCAGGGGCAACGTGTGACCACCCCTAGGTAACACTGCCCCCGGGGTAACGTGTGACCACCCCTAGGTAACACTGCCCCCGGGGTAACGTGTGACCTCCCTTAGGTAACACTGCCCCCGGGTAACGTGTGACCACCCCTAGGTTAACACTGCCCCAGGGGTAACGTGTGACCACCCCCAGGTAACACTGCCCCCGGGGTAACGTGTGACCACCGGCAGTTCGCTTGAGAAGTTCACCTGACCGCGAGCGTCCTGGTTATTAGACAACTGGCTGTTTTTACCGGGTAGTTTTTCTCTTGACTTCCTTTAGGAGATTAATACTCACGAGCTTTACGTGTGATCGGGGTCTCCCCATCTGAGGTGTGGGGAGAAGAGAACGGTGAGCTATTGGGGAGGAAGTTGGGAGGTGTTGGGGAGAGGGTAGTGGAGAGATTATGAGAGTGGGCAGGCAATGGGGAGAAAGGAGGAAGAAAGTGGTGAGGTAGTGATGAGGTAGTGGGGAGAGAGTGAGGAGAGAAAGAGAAGAAAGGAGGGGAAGGAAGGGAGAAGAAGGGAAAGAGAGAAGACGGGGCAATAGCAGAAACTAAGGAGAAGGAAGGAGGGAGGGAGGGGGGCAGGGAGGGAGGGAGGGAGGGAGGGAGGGAGTATGATGCAGTAGCAGGAGACAAGGAGAAGGAGGGAGGGAGGGAGGGAGGGAGTATGATGCAGTAGCAGGAGACAAGGAAAAGGAGGGAGGGCGAGAGGGAGAGAGGGCGGGAGGGAGGGAGGGAAGAGGTGGGGGGGAGAGAGGGAGGGAAGATGATCTCAGGTGAAGCCACTGGGTCGCGGGGACTGTGGGAGACTGTCAGACTTACCTGTGACTCACCTTAATGATATTTACACGCTGTAATACACACAACAATACACCCAGTAATACACGCTGTAATACACGCCCTATACACTGTAATACACGCCCTATACACTGTAATACACTCTGCCATACTTTGCCTTGACGTCTTGTGTTCGAGTAGGTCGGGAATGGCTGCAGATCTTGACTAAACTAAGAAAAATAAAGTTTGAAAAAATTGCAACATATCTGGTGGTACAACACATGTTTTGGTTCAGTATAAGACATGTTTTATTCCTATGATCCTGCCCACACCTGTACTGTATCAGAATATCAGTGATGCAGCACAAGGCAAGAGCATTAGATTGTACAGCACTGTAGACTGTATGGTGAATGACATTATACGTCACTGTAGAATCATGGTGGGTGGCACTGTACGGAACTGTAGTTTAAGATATGTGTATTGTCAACTGTATGTGTTGTGTAGAATTTTAACACCGTGTTTGTGTGTATGTGTTTACTATTTAACATTATAGAACTGTGCAGTGCAGTAGTGCGAAGGAGGCAGAGTAGGGAGGGGGAGGTGGGGAGGAGAGGGAAGTGGATGGAGGGGGAGGGGGAAGAAGAGGGTGTCACCTGTTGAAGCGGCGGCGTCATCTGGCCATAGAGAGCACTACCTAGGAGAAAGAAGACATTACCTGGGGAGGGGGGGGGAATTACATCACCTGGGGGAGGAAAGGACGAAGGGAGAGGGACTCGACATCCTGAAGGGGGGATGGGAGGAAGATTTCGTCACCTAGAAGGAAGGGAGAGAAAGAAGGGAAGGAGGGTGGGGGGGAGAGGAGTTCTTGTCACCTGATAGTGTCCTTCGTGGTGGGGGTCATTTTGCAACATCCACCTCGTCAACAGAAGGGGGAGAGGGTGGGTTGGGTGTGGGGTAGGGAGAGGACCTTCACGCAGGGGGACGACGCCACCTACAGGAGCAACTAGACAACTTAGAAATACTTAAATAGACACAAATTACGAGGAATGAACACTCGCCATTATCACTCGCAGGAAAAAACGAGAGAGAGAGAGAGAGAGAGAGAGAGAGAGAGAGATTCATTTAATTTGTTTATTCAGTTTATACAAGTTTACATTAATTCAACTGGTAACGTCACGAACAAAAATCCTGTCACCTCTCCCTCTGAACCACGAACCCCGAGATTCAGACTCGTGACCCCGAAGCACTAGACGCTGATGCATTAGTTCTCTGTCCATTAATGCTTCGGATTCACAAGACTTGAATCTCTGGGTTCGTGGTTCAGGAGTAGAAGCGTCGGGAGACTTAAGACATGTCATACCATAGATAGATAATAGACTTATGTGGGTTAATGGGAGGGAAGGAAGGAAGGAAGGAAGAGACGAGTGAAAACGTTAGAGTTGTCCAGGTAAAGTAATGAACTCTCACTATACTAACTCACCTTAATTACCTGTATACCAATATCCACACTTCCTTTATTTTAGTAACCTGAAATAAATTATAGAAGAAAGAAAGAAATTTATCCATATATTAGAATGAGAAGAAAATATTGATGTTTTGAAATGTTATTAAGGGAAGTTTTCTGATGACAATGTTGATATGGGGAAATATTTGTTTTCTGTTGTCTTGATATAATTTTCTTTCCTCCTCTGGGTCTTTAATATCTCTCTCTCTCTCACCCCTCCCTCACCTCCCCTCCTTCCTCATTGACGCCACACGCACACGCACGCATTCACTCACACTTACACACACACACACACACACACACACACACGGGATGTATTACATGTGATAAACAGGAGAATGAAAAATGGCTCTGGACAGTTTACAAGTATTGCTTACAGTCATCCATCACTTTGACGCACCATCACAATTACCCTAATAAGACTTTACATGTTATTGATGGTTGGGGGGGGGGGGTGTTCCTTCAGGAGGGTCATCTACGTAATGCAACTATGGCGGCTGTTTCGTGTGTGTGTGTGTTCTATAAGTACATCACCAACTACCAGCCACCTAACCTAACCTAACCTAACCTAAACTTAACCTAACCTAACTTGACCTGACCTGACCCCACCACTAGCCATTAACAGAAAGGGAGAGTGAGTGAGAAGAGGAAGAGGAAGGAAGGGAAAGTATGCAAAAAAAGTATTCCTCTTCCTTCTCTTTCTTCCCCATGTTCCTCCTATCTTCCTCTTTCCCTCTCCTTTTCATCCTCCTCCCCCACTTGCCCTTCTCCCTCATCCTTTTCACTCACCTTCTCTCCTTCATATTTCCCACTCATCCTCATCTCCTCCATCCTTCTCATTCTCCCTCTTTCCCCACAAATCCCACTTACCCCTCTCACCATCTCTCCCCTCACCCCCACACACCCCTTCCCCACTCACCCTTCACCCCTTTCACCCCTCCCCAAATCACCCCTCCCCCTCTCACCCCTCCCCCCACTCTCCCTTCACCCCTCTCACTCCCCTCATCCTTTCCCCCACTCACCCTTTACCCCTCTCACTCCTCCCCCACTCATCCCCCCACTCACCCTTCACCCCTCTCACCCCTCCCCCACTCATCCCTCCCCCCACTCACCCCTCCCCCCACTCACCCCTCCCCCCACTCACCCCTCCCTCCACTCACCCTTCACCTCTCCCCCCCCCCACTCCTCCACTGAGTAATACGTCGCCACAAAGGTGTTACAGCTCACCTGGTCATTATTACACCAGGTAAACACAACTATCACACAAAGCAGATCCGCCCAACCTTATCTTATCGCACCTTTCTGCTGATGTGACCTGCTTATTGCCCCTGCTATATGCAACATGGGTCTTTTTTTCAGTATTGCCTGCTGAAGTGACCTGCTGTCTGCCCCTGCTGTATATTTCAAAATAACCTTTCTTCTCTCTCTCTCTATCTTTCTCTTCTTTCTCTCTCTTCCCGTTCTTTCTCACTCTCTTATTATTGCTCTCTTTCATCATTTATACCAGAAATATATAAATGAGAGAGAGAGAGAGAGAGAGAGAGAGAGAGAGAGAGAGCATGTTAGGTTGGGGAAAAGCTTGGGGAAACTAATATATCGATTTGGGGATGAGCTTGGGGAAAACTGGGGTTGGGAAGTTATGGAGGGGATTATAGCGACAAATCACCACTCGTAAATCATGGTACATTGTTACTTGTGGTTCATCAGAGTGGTGGCTACAGCTGCTCACCTTTTACCTCCATCATTATCACACATATCTCGACAGGTGAGACTTATCTGCTCAACGTGTGATATGCCGTGTCATAATTTGTGTAAACACCTTCTTTGTTATATGAGTGTGTGTGTGCGTGTGTGTGTGGGTGGGTGGGTGTACAGGACTACCTTACCTTACCTTGCCTAATATAGACATCTCTTCACCTGTATTCACACCTGTAATTATACCTAACCTAATCTGTACGTCTGTTTTCGAATACGTCAGTTGAACCAAGAACATCAGGTAAATCAGTGAAGAGTTACTTAATCGGAGGTGCAATGTGGAAGCTGTTGAGTGAATGGGCCAGGGGCGAGGGGAGAGTTTTTTTCCATCAGTTAATCAAGAAAGGCGGTAGTGAGTTGGCTATCGGAGTCAGGAAGGTATAAGGAATCTCTCTCTCTATAGAACCCGTTTGTTGAGTATAATTGTGAGTATAATAGTTTGCAATTAGATTAGTTTGCTAGTATGAGAGTCTTGAGCATAATAGTTGATGAGTAATAGTTATGAGTCGAGTATAATAGTTTTTGAGCATAATAGTGTATGAATATATTAGTTTATGAGCATATTAGTGTGTGAGTATAATAGTTCATGAGCATAATAGTGTGAGTATAATAGTGCTTGAGGTTCCTAGCCAACTCCACGATCGATGATTTGTATGATGCTTCAGACGTGTGACTTTAGCTGTTCCTCACACACACACACACTGGCATTATGATTCTCTCTCCCTCTCTCCTTCCCCGATTCCTTACCCCCCTCTCTCTCTCTCTCTCTCTCTCTCTCTCTCTCACTAACGACAAGCTGTAGTCAAAATCATGGTCGCTGAGAAGGTAGAAAATATGAGAAGGCATTGTTCACTGAGACCCCGGAAGCCCACATGCACACACAACTCCTCAGAGAATCGAACTCACAGAGATTTTCAATTGAATTCGCGAGACCCAGTTTTCTTAAGGACCAGGAACGGTGTTTTCTTCAGCACGAGTCACAGAGAGAGAGAGAGAGAGAGATTAAAAAAAATTAGTGGTTAAGTAAGTGAGAAGAATGGGGAGTGAGAGACAGACAGACAGACAGACAGACGGAGAGAATAGACAGGGAGAGACAGACAGTGAGAGAGAGAGAGAGAAGAGAACTCAACGAAGGAAATAAATATAAACAAAAATAACGAAAAGGAAAAAAAAAATGAGACAAAAATATATCAAAGACATAAATAGACGAAAGATAAAAACAAATGAAAGAGAAAATGAAAGAGAGAGAGAAAGTGAGATAATAAAAAAAAGAGAGGACTTGAACTATTCTCAAGTCGTGTGTAGTCCTTGGAACAATGCGATGCTGGCTCTCAGGTGTGAACAAGAGTGTACAGTGGTCACAAGTGGGACTCCAGCCTCCAACCTGACACGTTCCAATGTCTCGGTTCAGTCGGGGGGGGGGGGGGGGGGAGGAAGAGTCAAGAGAGTCGTATCCCACCTACCTGTTTCTCATTTTCTTTCTTTCTTTCTTTCCTTCCTAGCCCCCACCCTATCTTCTTCTTTTATTTCCTTCCTTCCTTCCTTCCTTCCTTCCTTCCTTCATTTCCTTCCTTCACACCTCCAGCCTTCCCTTCTTTCACTCCCCCTTCCTCTCTTCCTTCCCACCCCCTCTCTCTCCCCTCCTCACCCCTCCTCCCGCCCCGCGCTGAGGAACACATTTTAAAGGGGAAGTAAGCTTATGAGGTAAGGGGGAGGTGAGGGGGAGGGTGAGGGTGAGGGGAAGGGGTGAGGGGGTTAATTTATTTATTTTGTTGACTTTGTCGTGAGGACACAAACATGTTATCTGTGAGTTGTATGATGATGATGGTAGTGATGATGATGATGGTAGTGATGATGATGATGGTAGTGATGATGATGGTAGTGATGATGATGGTAATGATGATGGTAGTGATGATGATGGTAGTGATGATGGTAGTGATGATGATGGTAGTGATGATGGTAATGATGATGGTAGTGATGATGATGATGTGTAGTGATGATGATGATGGTAGTGATGATGATGGTAGTGATGATGATGGTAGTGATGATGATGGTAGTGATGATGGTAATGATGATGGTAATGATGATGATGATGATGATAATAGTGATATCAATGCTTAATAATAATGATGATAATTATAACAACAATAATAACAACACATTTTTACCAACGCTCATGTGTACATTATGTTGTATTATAAATTGTTAAATATATCAAACTACCCAATAATATCTTGGCTTTATTCCTTAAGAGATATATACACAACCCCTTCCAAGACACACTGTGAACTTCTTGCTACACTGTAAAGAACACGAGGAAGAACTGGCAATTTTCCTGTAATTACTTCAAGCCATCTACGTAAATACTAAAGTGATAGGAGTTACTGAACGAGGTATGGTAAAGACTTGATGTGGTATTAATAGTGTGAAAATATTTACTCCAGGTTGGTTGAAAAAGAGGTGTGGTGTGGGGGTGTGATGTGGGGGGTGTGGTGTGGGGGTGTGGTGACGGGGGTGTGGTGTGGGGGTGTGGGGTTTGTGGTGTGGTGTTTGTGGTGTGGTGTTTGGGTTTGTGGTGTGGTGTTGAGGGTGTGGTGTAGATGGTCTTGGTGTGTGGTAGAGGTGGTATTAGTAGTGTTAGCGTTGGTATTGCTGGTCGTGGTGTACGGGTGTGTGGTGTGGTGTATTTGCTCGTGTTGATGAAACAATGCTGTGGTGATAGTGGTGGTAATTGTGGAAGTAGACGAGGTGGTGGTGGTAGTAGTGGTGGAAGTAGTGGAAGAGGTGGTGGTGTGGTGTCTGGTGGTGATGATGGAGAGAGTGTTTGTGTGTGGTGGTAGTGGTGGGTGGTGGTTGTGAGGGTTACGCCCGTGTGGTGGTGGCTGCCGTCCACTAGTGAGCTCGAGGCACGCAGGCAGCTCCCACACACTGCCTGAAGGAGGAACTATATCTTGTCTCTGTTATCACCTCTTCTACGTAAGCACCGGAAGTGTCTTCATTTGTCGGAGTGGGAGGGATGCTGCTACTGCTGGTTGTGAGTGGGAGGATGAGAGGGACGATGAGAGGGAGGATGAGAGGGATAAGAGAGGGAAATAACCCACTTTATTTATATCTTACGTGAACCTGTCAACATTATCCTGTCTTGTTATTCTAGTCTCTTGAATCTTATTATCTTCTGAGGTCGATCTTGATAGTTTAGGATAGTTAAGGCAGGATAGAAACTCCTCATAAGAAAATTACAATGAACAATTACTTTATCTTCTTCTGGCTCTGTGAACTCGTCCTCCTCTGACAGACCCCCCCCCCCACCCTGCCATCCCCCCCCCTGACATCCTCCTCCCTGCCATCCTTCCCCCTGGCTGCCATCCTCCCCCCCTGCCATCCCTCCCCTGCCATCCACCTCCCTCTTACATCCATCTCCCTCTGACATCCTTCTCCCTCTGACATCCCCCCTGCCATCCTTCCCCTCTGCCATCCTCCCCCTCTCCCATCCTCACCCCAGCCATCCTTTCCCCTCTGACATCCCTCCCCCTTGCCATCCTTTCCCCCTGCCATCCTTTCCCCCTGCCATCCTGCCCCCTGCCATCTTGCCCCCTGCCATCCTCCCCCTTGCCATCCTCCCCCTTGCCATCCTCCCCCTGCCATCCTCCCCCCCTGCCCCTTGCCATCCTTCCCCCTCTTCCGTCCTTCCCCCTCTTCCATCCTTCCCCCTTGCCATCCTCCCCCTGCCATCCTCCCCCTCTGACATCCTCCTTCCCTGCCATCCTTCCCCCTCTTCCAACCTTCCCCCTCTGATATCCTTCCCCCCTGCCATCCCCCCCCCTTGCCATCGTCCCCCTCTGACATCCTCCTTCCCTGCCATCATCCCCTCTACCATCCCCCCTGCCCCCCCTGCCATCCTCTCCCCTGCCACCCCTTCCCCTTGCCATCCTCCCCCTGCCATCCTCCCCTTGCCATCTTTCCCCCTTGCCATCTTTACCCCTTGCCATCTTTCCCCCTTGCCATCTTTCCCCCTTGCCATCTTTCCCCCCCCCCATCCTACCCCCCTCCCCATCTTTCCCCCCTCCCAATCCTACCCACCTCCCCATCCTACCCACCTCCCCATCCTCCTCAAATTTGTCTCCCCGGGGTGAAAAACGTGACACTTTTTGGCGGGGTGTTTAACCGTTACCTGTGTCTTAGCCTTCACGTCGGTATATTTCCAGTTTGTGATATAGGCAAGAGACGCTATTAAGTTATACCTCTATACTATTTCCACCTTATAATATCGCTATACAAAGGACATACTATATAGATATACGATATACTAGTGGGTTTGTATTGTTTAGAAAGTATATTTTGATGTTAACTTGTTTGTGTATTATAGAATTATATTTGCGTATTAGTGTTGTTTTGACGATATCCATTTTGTCGTTGTTATGTCGTTGTTTTGCTCCATTGTCTTTGTTCACGGTATTTGATGATATAATGTAAACAAACTGAGTCTTTATAAACAATGTAGTTTCTTCAGTTACTCTCAAGACCCCGACCATTGAGTACTATAGATTTATCTCTGAGTACAATTATATGTAACCTCTTGAGTATAATATTCAAGCCTTTATGTATGATGTCTTTCTTATCCCGTGTGAGTATGATGGTTAATCCCCTTGAGTACGGTGACGTAATATCGTGAGTACGGTTTTATCGTACTCAATGGAATTAGACATCGTTTACGTAATCTCATGAGTACATTTCTTCAAAGGTTGATATTCTTATGTTCTTTTAGAGAGAGAGAGAGAGAGAGAGAGAGAGAGAGAGAGAGAGAGAAAGCACACAATATTAAATTTTCTCCAGTTGCTGATTATGACAGACAGACAGACAAACAATAAAAGCATTGTTTGATGTCAATGAAGGAAACCCAACAACGGTATTATCAAAGATTGCCATTTTTTCTTTCATTTTTTTCTTTTTGATATCCCGCCAAAATCTCTTAATAAAACCCGCTGGGGATTTGGATTCTCCCTCAGACACTCTATTTTTATCCTCTTGAGGGGAAGGGGGAGGTATTTGAACACTCCCCCACCCCCTCTCCCCTCCCCTTCCTCTTCCCTCTTCCCTTCCTCTTCCCTCTCCCCTTCCTCTTCCCTCTCCCCTTCCTCTTACCTCTCCCCTTCCTCTTCCCTCTCCCCTTCCTCTTCCCTCTCCCCTTCCTCTTCCCTCTCCCCTTCCTCTTCCATTGTTGTCCCCTACCTTCTCCTTTTCTCCTGCCCCATCCCATCCTTCCTATTCCCCTCTCCTTCTCTCCCCTCCTCACTTCCTCTCCCCCCTCCTCACCCCCTCTCCCCCCTCCTCACCCCTTCTCCCCCTCCTCCCCCCTCCCCTACCCCTTCTCCCCCTCCTCCCCCCTCCCCTACCCCTTCCCCCGCGCATCAGCTGATTTGACCTGCATACCAAACATGTAATTACAACTGATTAAAAACTAAATTAAAACACGATGAAGCAACACAAAACACGATGAAGCAACACAAAACACGATGAAGCAACACAAAACTACAGCGATAATGACTGATGCCTCAACACATTCACACAGTCCATTGATTTGCATTATTATTGGGAGGTCAGTGATATTGATTTCCTACATTGATTGGTGAGCCTCGGGAGTTGGGGGTGGAGGAGGGTGGGGGGGGAGGTGAGGGGTGGGGTAGGAGGGGATGGGGTGGGTGGGGGTAAGAGGGGATGGGGTGGGTGGGGGTAGGAGGGGATGGGGTGGGTGGGGGTAGGAGGGGATGGGTTGGGTGGGGGTAAGAGGGGATGGGGTGGGTGGGGGTAGGAGGGGATGGGGTAAGGAGGTGGTGGGAAGGTCATGTAACCTGAGGCCCTGCAGATGGAGAAGAGAGTATTGGAAGAGAAAGAGGGGAGGTAAGGGAAGAGCAAGGGGGGGGGGAGTGATGGGGGTAGGTAAGGAAGAGAGAGAGAGGGGGAGGGAGGGAGGTGAGTGGTGAGGGGCTGTTTAATGACAGGAACTTGAGGTTAGTAGAACTTTCTTTACCAGCAACACCGGTATGTGCAATTTGATCTTTTTTTAATCATTGCAACAAATTTCACGAATATTTGAAACCAACTTTCATAATCCATTGTAAAAGTCATAAACATTATCAACATTGTTTTCCAAGATGGTTGATATATTAGTTTTGAAAGAGTTAAACTATTCTACATGTGACGTAGGATAGTATTTCATGGTTAGTCTCTTGTAGAAGTCACTGACGAGGTAACTCTCTAGAAACCCACCGATTAACTTTCTAAATGGTCAATTACACAGAGACTCTAATGAGAATCCCTGGTGAGAGATAATCCAGAGAGCCCTGCTTGCCATCCTCCCCACCCCCCCCCCCCCCCCCCCCCCCACCCCCCCCCACTACCTTCTGGCCTCTCTCCTCCTCCAAACACTCTGGAAGAAAAAAAATCGAAATCATTTTATGAAGGTTTCTTGCATATATCCCACCACAAAGTTCATTTACAAATCCATGACAAGAATCCTCCTCCCCCCCCCCCCAAGAAAAAAAAAGAATCACACTCTCACTCCTCAGAATCACCTTGAGGAATCTGAACACTCGAGTTAACAGCAGTGGAGTGACAGCGCTGCCAACACCTTCACCTCACTCGTGTTATTGGCTTTAGTCACCTTATGTCAGACTAGTGAGTAGTAATAACCCACAAACTGATGTCTATTTGGAATGTGACGATCATATTATCACAGGAGAGGAAAGAAAGAAAGGAAGAGACTAGGGAAATGTGTCCAAGGCCCCGTGAGAGTAGGTGTCCCCGGCTGGTAGTTGGCAACAGCGTCGAGGACTGTGACAAGAGGGGCGGTGCTGTTTGATTCTATTCAGCAGCAACGTTTTGAGAGCTCCAGATTTCCTCTACGTTTCCGAGACCTTGTTGTATTATTCAATTTGTTCCATCTTCTGGCAGGTATAAAGTCGCCTCTATGAAGTCAGTGCGTTGAGTCGTCTTAATCTGACACGTCTGCGGTGTTTAGGTCCAACGCGGAATATAATTAGGTAAGTTTTCTTGAAGAACGTTGAATAAAAAAAAAGAGTACTGGAGTTTCTACAGGGTTGAGCATTGTTGAGAATTGTCTCAATTTCATTTGGCAGCTTTGATGCTTTTCTGTTGATTATGAGCACAAGAGACTCGTCCCTAGTAGGTGCCTGAGGTAGGATAACCCTCCTGACGGCGACTCCTGTACAACACCGCTTCGCTGCTACACCTTTGACCAGCTAGTCTTCTCGTTGTTACATCACGCCGGTGAATGACCAAACAAGAGCGGTGCCTTAGAACAGATACTCGAGGGATAACAGTAACAATACGGAGCGTAGAAATTACCTTTCTTTTAACGCAGTTAGTGACCCAGAAGATCAAAGCAGCTGCCTGAAGATGCTTAGCCTAGTCCGGCGAGGCGAAGCAGAGGCCTCCAGCGTTAAGCCGAGGCACCCTGGGTCTTCGGAACTCCTGCGTGGCCCTCCTCCCTTCCCCTTACCACCCACTACTACCCCCTACCATCAACTACCCACCTCTCCTACCACCCCCTCTACCACCCTCTCTACCACCCCCTCCTACCACCCCCTCCTACCACCCCCTTACCACCCCCCTACTACCCCCTACCATCAACTACCCACCTCTCCTACCACCCCCTCTACTACCCCCTACCATCAACTACCCACCTCTCCTACCACCCCCTCTACCACCCTCTCTACCACCCCCTCCTACCACCCCCCTTACCACCCCCCTACTACCCCCTACCATCAACTACCCACCTCTCCTACCACCCCCTCTACTACCCCCTACCATCAACTACCCACCTCTCCTACCACCCCCTCTACCACCCCCTCCTACCACCCTCTCTACCACCCCCTCCTACCACCCCCCTACCACCCCCCTACCATCAATTACTCACCTCTCCTACCACCCCCTACAACCATCCCCTACTCCCACCCCCTACTCCCCCCATCCACCCCCTCTACCACCCCCTCCAACCACCCTCTCTACCACCCCCTCCTACCACCCCCTCCTACCACCCCCTCCTACCACCCCCTCTACCACCCCCTCTACCACCCCCTCTACCACCACCCCTCGAGAGTGCCTGCTGACCTGGCACTAAAGGAGGACTCGAGTCTACGGGATAACGGGAGCCTTCGTTTGTTGTTGTTATTATCTAACCAAAAATCTACAGGTCAAGAAAGTTTGCTGTGTGGGGCGATGTTGCTCTCCTCGGGTCTGTAGGTGAGAGAACAAACACCCTCCTCACTTCCTCTCCTCTAATCACCCTACTTAGCGCGTCCCCTACTCTTCCTTCTCTCTCTCTCTCTCTCTCTCTCTCTCTCTCTCTCTCTCTCTCTCTCTCTCTCTCTCTCTCTCTCTCTCTACGCCAGCCCATTTAGTCCTCTCCCTCTCTTCTCCTTTTTTTTTCCCACTCATATTTCCTCTTCCTTCCAGCCTCTTCCAGCCGCCACTCTCCTTACCCCACTCAGCTTGTCCCTCTCCTCAGTCAGTTTCTCTTTATCCCCACTCAAGTCTCCCCTTACCCCCACTCACCTCTTGCTACCCTCTCGCTATGCAATTAATCAGCCCCCCCCTCCCACGTACACTCTTTTTTCCCCACTCACCATTACTCTCATCCCACTCAGTCCTTTGTCCTCATTACCATCAATTATTATCCTCCTTTTCCTCCTCTTACCATTTACCCTCTCCATCACTTCCCTCTTACCTACCCTCTCCCCCCCCCCCTCTCTTTCTCTCTCTCTCTCTCTCTCTCTGTGCTACAGGTGTTCATGTAATTTGACCCATTACCTGTGAGGTAACATATAACTGTGTCTTCTTTTGCTAGGTTAGGTTAGGTTAGGTTGGGTTTGGGTTTTGGTTTGGGTTTGGGTTTAGGTTTAGTTTTGGTTAGGTTGGTTTGGCTTCGTTAGGTTGGGTTTTGGTTTAGGTTTAGGTTTAGGTTTGGTTTGGTTGGGTTTGGGTTTAGGTTTAGGTTTAGTTTTGGTTAGGTTGGTTTGGTTAAGTTAGGTTAGGTCATAAGAGGAGGAAAATAATGGTGAAGAAAAATGAGGAAGGAAAGAGACAACTTGGTTTAATGTTTTACTTTGTGTACCAACATTATGCCTTTTCTCTTGACTAACAACACGGCTGATGCACTAAGGATACCCTCAGCCTCCAGCCCCCAGCCCTCAACCCCCTGCCCTTAGCCCTCAGCCTCCAGCCCTCAACCTCTAGCTCTTGATCGCCATCCCTCAGCCCCCCAAGCCCTTACTTTCCAGACACCCCTGGCCCAAGACGTCACCCAGCCCCAAGACATCCCCCTAGCCCCAAGACATCCCCCTAGCCCCAAGACGTCCCCCAGCCCCAAGACGTCCCCCAGCCCCAAGACGTCCCCCAGCCCCAAGACGTCCCCCAGCCCCAAGACGTCCCCCCAGCCCCAAGACGTCCCCCCAGCCCCAAGACGTCCCCCCAGCCCCAAGACGTCCCCCCAGCCCCAAGACGTCCCCCCAGCCCCAAGACGTCCCCCCAGCCCCAAGACGTCCCCCCAGCCCCAAGACGTCCCCCCAGCCCCAAGACGTCCCCCCCAGCCCCAAGAAGTCCCCACATCACCAAGACGTCCCCCCAGCCCCAAGACGTCCCCCCAGCCCCAAGACGTCCCCCCAGCCCCAAGACGTCCCCCCAGCCCCAAGACGTCCCCCCAGCCCCAAGACGTCCCCCCAGCCCCAAGACGTCCCCCCAGCCCCAAGACGTCCCCCCAGCCCCAAGACGTCCCCCCAGCCCCAAGACGTCCCCCCAGCCCCAAGACGTCCCCCCAGCCCCAAGACGTCCCCCCAGCCCCAAGACGTCCCCCCAGCCCCAAGACGTCCCCCCAGCCCCAAGACGTCCCCCCTTGCCCCCAGACGTCCCCCCTAGCCCCAAGACGTCCCCCCTAGCCCCAAGACGTCCCCCTAGCCCCAAGACGTCCCCCTAGCCCCAAGACGTCCCCCTAGCCCCAAGACGTCCCCCTAGCCCCAAGACGTCCCCCAGCCCCAAGACGTCACCCAGCTAGGCTACTCTCTCCGTCTACCTTTTATTCTCGTTAAGGGACACTTGCACTGTTCCTCAGGGCATCACTACGTCCACTTTTGTTTTCTAATCTGTCAACACAAGAGGAGATTTTGTACCACACACACACACACACACACACGAGAGAGCGCTGGGTCTTAGGGCGTCCTGTGCTTCACTTAATGGTAGTTGCCTGTTATGTTGCTTCACTTACTTATATAGTTTTATGATTAATATCTCAAGGTTTTTTAATCTGTGCTTCATTTATGGATTGTTGCTTGATTTGTTGCTTCATTTGGGTTTAGTTGTGCTTCATTTACGGATTGATGCTTGATTTGTTGCTTCATTTGGGCTTATTTGCGCTTCATTTAAAGATCGTTGCTTGGTTTGATGCTTGGGTTTTGAGTTTTGCTTATAAGAAGTTGTTTGATATTTGCTTAAAAACAGGTAGTTGATTGACCTCTTTTTATACATACAGGTAAATTGATTTATCTTTATGAACCTGTTGCTTCATTTGTGCTTCACTTTAGACCAATGATTCATACTGTCACTTCCAATGTTTTAAATTTCCTTCACACGCCAACAACAGGAAGGAGGTGCCTGGGCCGCCCAACCATCGACCCTTCTGTAGATAAGTTAGAATCGGTGCCGGGAACCTCAAAGGAATGTTGGAGGGATCACTCGAACTAGCGCCCCTTCCCTACCCCCCCCCCCTACCTCCTTTACTCCCTTCCTCTTTCTCTCCCTTCCTCCCAACCCCCTTCTCCCTGTCGTCCTCTCCCCTCCCTCCCTACCTATCTTCTTCCCTCCTGCCCTCTCCTTCCTTCCCTCCCTTACGTAATGGTGTAGAGAACGTTATCTCTGGCCCCCTGGAACAATGGTGCTACTTCAGTCTCAAAGTGCCCTCCTTCTGGTCCCCTCAACTTGACTTACTTCACAAACTATAAAGAGAATGATGATGATGATGATGATGATGATAGGATAGGGATGGTAATTATGGGCTGTTAATGCTGTAATAATAACAATAACAATAGCAACGACAATAATAATAATAATAATAATAATAATAATAATAATAATAATGAATACAGAAGCAGAATAGAAAGGTGAGATACAGGTGCAGATACAAGTACAGGTAGATATTTTAGAGGTAGTTAAAGGTACACAACTCCTGTAGCTGTTGGTCTGAGTACTGTACCTGTCCTGTACAAGTCGAGGTGAGATTGTTTGATCTGTAACTCAAGCGTGATCTGGTATTCAATGATCTAGTCACTCAATGTGTCACTTAGTGTGTGTTAGTGAATGTGTCTCAGTGTGTCATTGAGTCACTCATTGTCACTCAGTATGTATGGATCAAAGCAGGTTAGGTTAGGTTAGGTTGGGTTGAGTTGGGTTGGGTTGGGTTGGGTTAGGTTGGGTTGGGATAGGATAGGATAGGTGAAGGCGTGATTGAGTTAGATTATCTTAAGTTACCTCAATTGAAGTATCTTAGTGGAGTATAATCAAGATTTAGATGCAACTACTGGAGGCGGACATAAATTCACCTTCGTCAAACCACTCCGCCAGGGACTTACACACTCACGTTTCTGTTCTCTGCCTCACAACATTTTTCCCAGTTTTTCGAAATTTCGTCATAATTTATAATATATTTTAGTGGGTATTGAAATTTTGATTATAATTACCGATTAATTTTGATTTTAATTCTAATATTTGTTTATGGATATTGACATTTTTTATAATTACCGACTAATTTTAATATTTTTCAAGTAAATTAATATAATCATTAATTTACCTTTATAAACTAAAACATCAAATAATTATTAGAAATAACAAACTTGTGTGACGTAAAACTATGAAAATATTAACTAATACTCATAGGTGATATTTTTAATGGGAATATTTTAGTAATGACTTAAATCTTTGTGAATGACTGAGGATATTGTGAGACTCAAGTCCTTCACACACACACACACTCATCACTCCTGTCACCTCAACACACTCAGGTGAGCTCACACACACTCTTATCCCTCCTGTCACCTCAACACACTCAGGTGAGCCCACACACACTCATCACTCCTGTCACCTCAACACACTCAGGTGAGCTCACACACTCTCATCACTCCTGTCACCTCAACACACTCAGGTGAGCTCACACACTCATCACTCCTGTCACCTCAACACACTCAGGTGAGCTCACACACACTCATCACTCCTGTCACCTCAACACACTCAGGTGAGCTCACACACTCTCATCCCTCCTGTCACCTCAACACACTCAGGTGAGCTCACACACTCTTATCCCTCCTGTCACCTCAACACTCAGGTGAGCCCACACACACTCATCACTCCTGTCACCTCAACACACTCAGGTGAGCCCACACACACTCTCATCGCTCCTGTCACCTCAACACACTCAGGTGAGCTCACACACTCTTATCCCTCCTGTCACCTCAACACACTCAGGTGAGCTAATTAGTAATCTATGGTAACTTGGATGATAAGTCAAGGAAGTTGAGGTAAAGCTTTAGGTGTATTCCTCTCCTTCTTCCTCTCCTCCTCCTTCTTCCTTCCTTTTCCCTCCTCCCTCTCTATCTTTTTTTCTCATTCTTCCTCATCTTTCCTCCTCTCTCACTTCTTCTGCTTCCTGACCATATCATCCCTCTCCATCCTCTCTCTCTCTCTCTCTCTCTCTCTCTCTCTCTCTCTCTTCATTCATCTCTTTATCTACGTTTGCACTTATTTTTTTTAATTACACTCGCTTCTTCCTCCTCATCCTCCTTCTCTCCCCCCTCCTCCTTCTCTTCCTCTTCCTTACCTTCCTCCTTGTCTTCTTTATCTTCCTTGCCTTACTTCTCCTTCCACTTCTCCTCCTTGTCCCCTTCACCACCACCTCCTCCTACTTCTCTTCTTTGTCTTGCTCCCCTCCTCCTCCTCTTCCTCCTTCTCACACACACTCACACAAACAAGCACCTTATTTTTCTCTGTCATTCTGGCTGGGCACCTGCATGTATGTGAGTGAGTGTGTGTGTGTGTGTGTAAGTCGTCCTCAGGCATTATACGCAGGGGGGGATGAGGAGGGGGTGGAAGAGGAGGTGGGGGTGGCGGTGGTGGGTGGCAGGGGGGTTTCTGAACTCAACTGTGTGAAGAGGCGAGTCTGGAGCCGCAAGGAGCCGAGCGTGCCTCACCCTCGCTGCTGGAATACGAACAAGAAGTGAAGGGTACTCAGCCTCCAGCAGAACAAAGGTTAAGCAATTGTAAAAAGCGACTGCAATGACAGAATCGCCGGGGCGAATGTCTTTGATGTCGAGTGTCGTAGACTGGGTGAGTGGTCCAACGTTGCCGCCGGTCACACATCTTACTAGGGTTTTTTTTTTAACTTCAATTTTCCGTTTTTTTTTTTTTATCATATGAAGTCCCAGTTCATACGTGACCTGAAATACATAAAAACCTTTTAATTTATATACAACAATATAACTAGAGTTTATATATTAGCCACTAGGAATGAATAATTAGCGTGAAAAAAATTAATGATTGAAGACGGTCGGGGTTTTATTTCTATTCATTGTGAAGAAGAGAGAGAGAGAGAGAGACGTTTGTATGATTGGTGAGAGAAAGAAACCAATTGATTCCCTCACTCTTGACAACACTGAGAATGCTGGAGAGGTGGGGCCGACACGTGCACGCCTCCTAGTACCACGTAACCCGCGCCTCCTAGCTCTTTACACACCCACGCCCCCTAGCACCACGACACTACGTAACCCACACCTCCTATCTCTACAAAACCGCCTCCTAGCTTCATATCCACGCCTCCTAGCCATCCTTCTTAGTTCTCCTTCCACGCCACTGCTCATCACATCTCTGCCTCTCAGCGTCACGCCACCTACAATAGCTCTTCTTCACCCACGCCTTCGGCACTACGACTCCGCACTTCAAGACTAGACCGTAGACTCACATCTTGCAGCGCCTCACCCACGCCACTTCCTTCAACCCTTATGACCTCTGGCACAACGCCTCCTAGCTCTACAGATACCCACGCCCCCCAGCACCACGAATCCTAGCTCTACAGATACCTACGCCTCCTAGCTCTTCAAATCCCCACACCCCAAACACCACACCTGCCCACCACACCTGCCCACCACACATGCCCATCACACCTGCTCACCCAAACAAATCTCCCTAATCATTCACCACACCCACCTCCCCCCCTCACACTCACCACACCCCCCCCCTCACACTCACCACACCCCCCCCTCACACTCACCACACCCCCCCCCTCACACTCACCACACCCCCCCCCTCACACTCACCACACCCCCCCCCTCACACTCACCTCCCCTCTCTCACTCACCACACCCCCCCCCCCACACTCACACCTCCACACTTACGACTTGTTTTTTTTTTTTTTTTTTTTACTTTTTTCTCGCCACTTGTTTATTCTTTATACTTTTCTTTCTACTTTTTTACTTCCCTTTCTACTATATATCTTACTTTTCTTTTTATTTTACTTTCCATTTCCTTTCTACTTCCAATTACCTTTCTCCAGTCCATCCAATCTCTACTCTCCTCATAACATACAAGTAACATACAGTATAATCAGCTCTTGGACTCCAGACTTACCTGGCCATGAGAGTTATTGATCAGAGAGAAAGAGAGAGAGAGAGAGAGAGAGAAAGAGGACGTGATGATGATGATGGTGGTGTTAATGTACAGTCGCCTGCACTTATACCTGGTACAGTGGCTGGCACATTTTGTGAGATGTGGCAACTCTGTGGAATACTTATCTAGAATCCTTAGTTTGGTTACTATTGTTAGGTTTCTTGGGGCCATTCCGGGAGTTTTAATATATTGTAAACAAACACAGAGTTGCCACATCTTACAAAATGGGCCAGACACTGTACCAGGTATAAGTGCAGGCGATTATACTTTTCTTAAGGAAACTATGTTCTTCTTGTTTATTATTCTCATGACATACATTCTGACACTTGCTTATGATCCTTACCTATTAATTGATGTGTATTTTAGTATGTGTCACTCGTTTCTGTGTATATTTTAGTTGCCATTTTACTATTTACAGAAGGAATTCTAGTATAACATCACTAGTTTTTGGTGTGTGATTACTTGTTGCTATTTTTTATTTTGTTCGTATGTTTTACTATGAATTATTAGCTTCTTTTGTGATCAGTTAATTATTTTGCTATTTTATATGTTTGTATTTTAGTTATTTTCGTTATTTCCTTGGATTTTATACCCTCACCGTCTCTTCGCAAAGGTAAACTGTACATTTTAGTGTCACTTGTATTAATATTTATTATGTAGGTGATTGTTGACGATGCACCATTAAGAAAACTCTTAAGACACGAGAAACGAAGAAGTTATCATATGAGGGAGAAAAAAGACAAATGGGGGTGAGAGAAAACGTGGGGGGGAAGTGAACCGGGCCTTAGACACCCCCCCCCCCTCCTTTCCCCCGATTCCCCTTTTTTCCTCTCCCTGGCACTCCTCATCCGCTGCCGCTCCCTCGCCCTTCAAGTGCTTCTCCAGCCTCAAGTGATAACATAGAATATAAGTTGAGGAGGTCTCTACATCCGGTCACTACCGTTTGATGTTTTTTGTTTCTCTAATTAGCTATTCTTTCATGAGCACTTGTCGTGACTTTACTTTTGGATGAGGGAGGGGAGAAAAAACACACAACCTTTGACTTCTAATTAAAAAAAAAAAAAGGAGGAATCGTGAGAGGACAAAGCAACGTAGGTCTTTGCTGTCGACCAGAAACGACCCACTACGAAGGAGGAGGTCTGGGGAGGGTGGGGGGTGGAGGAGGGGTAGATAGAGGAGAGGGGAGGGGGGGGGGTAAGGTCGTCTCGTCTCCTGCACTAATTATGTGGCTGATTAATTCTTCAAGTATAATTAGGAACTCTATTTTTTTGTGTGTCTCCTTTAGGCTTTTTGATACAATTTTATCCTCTCAAGTTCCCTCAAGAATCCTTTATGTTTTTTTTTTTTGGAGGGGGGCTCGTGGTAGGGGTTAGGAGTGGCGGGCGTGGGAGGGGTGTGGAGCGTAGGGGCGGGCGTGGGAGGGGCGTAGAGGGCCGTGGGGGGGGTGGGTGTGGCGTGTTGTCTTCAGGTTCCTTTAAGACGAGTAGTATCTTGCTCATCCTCATCTCTTTGAAGTGCTGAAGAGACGCCGACTTACCATACCTGACCATTATGGCTGTGTGTGTGAGGGATCCTGATGACAATACAGCACATTCCTCAATTAGCTGCAACACATCTTGAATTAGTTACAGCACATCATTGAATTAGCTGCAACATCTCCTTTAATTAGCTAGAACACATCCTTGAGTTAGTTGCAGCAAAAATATTGAGTTATTTAAACGATGATTAGGTTAGGTTAGGTTATAGCTCATTCCTGACCCTTGACACACATCTTAGGTCACAGGCAGGGTATAATAGGGTGATCGAAAAGTCCATGTGCACCCACAATAATTAACAATATGGTTGTTTCTTCTTTTATCTACGTTGTCATATGGTTTTTTCTACTTAAATTAAATGTTAAAAGTGATCACAATAAACTCTAGAAGTGGATAATATTATTTTTATATATTATCTAAACATAAAAAGTATATAAGAATGTAGATATAACAAGAAAGAAATATATTGTTTAAGTCATACAGGTGCACAGGGACTTTTTGATCATCTTGTATAACCTCCGCTGGCCAGTCATTCCAGGTACCATATCTTGGGTCTGGTTTTTTCGCCTCAGACCTTTAAAAAAAAAATTCCTCTGGCATAATCGTTTACCCTCTTGACTGGATAATTGTTTCATAGTGACATTAGTGTGACCTTCATAATGGCTGATTAGTCCTTTGTAAGTGGTTTAACCTGTAATGACTTTATTCTATCGTATTTATGACGTCATTTGAGATCATCATCAATGTACTCTCCGGCTGGGGTAAATAAGAAGTCAGGTTGTGTTATTTCCCTGTACTGTTAGGTTCCTGTACTCTCCGGCTAGGGTAAATAAGAAGTCAGGTTGTGTTATTTCCCTGTACTGTTAGGTTCCTGTACTCTCCGGCTAGGGTAAATAAGAAGTCAGGTTGTGTTATTTCCCTGTACTGTTAGGTTCCTGTACTCTCCGGCTAGGGTAAATAAGAAGTCAGGTTGTGTTATTTCCCTGTACTGTTAGGTTCCTGTACTCTCCGGCTAGGGTAAATAAGAAGTCAGGTTGTGTTATTTCCCTGTACTGTTAGGTTCCTGTACTCTCCGGCTAGGGTAAATAAGAAGTCAGGTTGTGTTATTTCCCTGTACTGTTAGGTTCCTGTACTCTCCGGCTAGGGTAAATAAGAAGTCAGGTTGTGTTATTTCCCTGTACTGTTAGGTTCCTGTACTCTCCGGCTGGGGTAAATAAGAAATCAAGTTGCTTTATTTCCCTGTACTGTTAGGAGGTTTTTTGTATGTGATTGTATGTTACATATTGGTGTTTGTGATGCCTCTAAGCTACGGAGATGGTTAATGGTCTTAATTACAGGTGTGAGTGTATATACTGTAGGTGTGAATATAATGATAACTTACACAGGAAGGTAATTAGAATACTTATACTTCATTACCACTTAAGTTTGAGGTAAGCAAAGTAACTACACACTAGTTCCGTGGTTAAGTGAGGCAGTCAGCAGATCTTAATAATTTAGGCAGAGTTAAACAGTAGCATAATTAGGTTGGTGTTAACGATTTACTACAGTTGAGTTCCTCGTTGTCTTGTGTGTGATGGTGTTAATATAGGCAGCAGCTTCAGTGTGGTGGTGGTGGTGGTGGTGTGGTGGTGGTGGTGGTGTTGTTGGTGGTGGTGGTGTTGGTGGTGGTGTTGTTGGTGGTGTGGGTGGTGGTGATGGTGATGTTATTGTTTATGTTGTTGTTTTTTTTTAAGTGTTTATCGTATTACATAACTGGATGAGTCAGGTGTTGAGGTGTTAAAATTGTCACTTTTTTCTTAAGACTTTTACCATCAGGAGTCATTAGTGCCACTACCACCACTACCAACCACAACCACCTACCAACCACAACCACCACCATCAACAAAAACCACCTCTACCACCACCACCCTACACCACCTCTACATATACACCACCTCTACCACACCACCAACCACCTCTACCACACACACCAACCACCACCCAGCTACTCCTCCCCCTAGTGGCTAACCCTCCCCCTCTCACATTCTTGGTGTAGCCACTCGATCATTCTTGTAGGAGTCCACACACACACACCCAACACGTCCACTGTCCCAGGTCGTCTTACAGCGAGCCACCTGGGCCGTGATCCACCCGATAGGTAGCCCTCACGAGCCTAGGGTCACCTGAGGCCGCCAACCCACCAAGGGGACTGGGGTTTGGTTGATCAAAGCTGTTGGAAGGGGAGGAAGGGTCAGTGGTCGTTCACATCACTATACACACACAAAACATAAGCTTCCGTATATCTCAGCACTGATGGTGATATTGCCGTTTACCTAACCTAACCTATCCTTACCTTACCTAACCTAATCTATCCTTACCTAAGCTAACCTAAGCTAATCTATCCTTACCTAACCTAACTTAAGCTAAGCTAACCTAACCTAAGCCATGTCCCAAGTGAATGAAATAGTCGAATGCATTGCTAAGATACCAACCCCCTCTCCCTCATCGCCCCTACCTCACCCCCTCCCTCCCTCACACCCACCCTACCCTCATTCCTCCCTCACCCCTTCCCTCACACCCGCCCTACCCTCCCTCACCGCCCTCCCTCACCCCCCACAAAGGAGTGACGCAGCTACGGAAACGCCCGGGCTGGTCACGTGCTTCGCCCACCGCTAAGTGTCGCCATTAAGTCTATTCTTCTTTCTCTATTTAATAAACTTAAAGTTGGGTCAAGAGGCCACTTGGAACTTGTTAACAGCGTCACAGGCGCCGCCGACCCCCCCCCCTCCCTCCCCCATCACCCCCCCCACTATCGCTTCCCCCATCTCCCCCTACCTCCATCACCCCCCACTATCGCTCCCTCACCTCCCCCTACCCCCATCACCCCCACTATAGTTTCTCCCCCACCTCCACAACTACCCCCAACCACTATCAACTTTTCCACCTCCACCCACTACTACAACCACCTACCCCAATTCTCCTTCACCACCATTACCACCTACCATCTCCCCACCAATCACCACCACAATCCTCACCATCACCACCACCATCCACACACACTGCTCCTGACGACAATCAATGACCCCACCCCACCCTATCACCATTAACACCCACACAACCACCTCCACAATTAATCAACAGTCTCCACTACCACTATCACCACAACTACCACAATCATGTATTAGACTAAAACAATAAACATCATAAAGGTTCTTCCATTCTTAAGAAAAAAAAACACGAACATTAAAATCAATCTGACTGACGACACAAGATGACGATGACTGCAATGTGGGTCATGGAGAGAAGACGAAGACGAAGAAGACGTAGATGAAGACGAAGACGATAAGGACGACGAAGACAAAGATACAGAAGAAGACGAACACGAGAAGAACGAAAAAGACGATGATAATATGCAGAAGAAGAATAACAAGAATAACAAGAAGACCCACAAAAATGATAACACTAAAATTGGAGGTGAAATGCAGTGAAGCGCACTTGTGTTGCCTTTGAGGCCAGTGGTTCTGTCTCCTCCTCCTCTTCTCCTCCTCCTCCTCCTCCTCCTCCACAGTTAGTACATGGAGAGAAAGAGTAAGATATGTGTATGAGGAGGAGGAAGAGGGTAGAGAATGAGAAAGAGAGAGACAGAAAGAGTGAGAGGCAGGAAGATAACTTTGCCTCCTCCTCCTCCTCCTTCTTCTTCCCCATAAGAGAGAGAAAAAGAACAGAAGAAGGAAGAAATGGAGAAGAAGGAGGAGGAGGAAGGTAGGGACTAACTGAAAGAGAGAAAAAGAGTAAAAGAAAGTAAGAGTGAGAATGTGGAAGTGTGTTAAGAGGAAGAGGAGGGAGGTGACCGGTAGCGAACGGAGGCAGGCAGGTAGTTAGGTAGGTAGGTAGGTAAATAGGTAGGCAGGCAGGTAGGTAGATAGGTAGGTAGGCTGAGACCAAGGTAGTGGATTTGGAGGAGAGGATTGTGAGAGGAGGCTTCTGCTGACGGTAGGGAGGAGAAGGAGGAGGAGAAGAGCGTTGGGGGGGGGTAGGAGTATCTCGTAGGATCAAAGGAGCCGCCACCACCCTCACTACAGTCGCCAATTGTTTCTTCTGGCTCCCATTGTGGTTGAAGGACTCTCACGTGGAGGCAGAGCTCGCGTTCAAAGGATCTCGGACTTCGTTGGGTCACAGATCCACGAGTACTGGTGAGTTTTATTTTGTTAGGGCACGTGGTAGTGGTTGATGGGGGGTGGGGTGGGGTGGGCTGGGGTGAGGGTGGGTTGGGGTGGGGTGGGGGTGGGTTGAGGTGGTGAAGTGGTGGTGGTAGGGTAGTGGTGGGTTGGGGTGGTGGTGGGGTTGATGGTGGCGGTGGTGGTTGGAGGGGGTGGTGGTAGTCCTTCCCTCCTTCCTTCCTTCCTTCCTCCATCATCGTCTTACTCCTTCTTTCTTTCGGAAACTTCAAAATCAGATCACCATAATTGACATGAGTTCCTTCCTTCCTTCCTTCTATAGCTCCAAGCTACTTCCACCTCTCCTCCCCTCCATAACCCCCCTTCCTTCCCCCTCCTTCCACCCCTTCTCCCCTCTATAGTCCACTTTCCTCCTACTCCCCTCCCTCCATCAAACTCCTCCCCTTCAACCCCTCCCCCCCACCTTCTTCCCTCTTACCCCCACCATCCTTCCTCCTCCTTCCCCTCCATAATCTCCCTCCCATCCTACCTCCTCCCCTACCCCTCTCACCTTCCCCCCTCTTACCCCCACCATCTCCCCCCCCATAATCCCCCTTCCCCCCTCCCCTCCACAAAGCTACCACAACATCCCTCAAACGTTAATTACATCTTCCAAAATGGATCGGAAGTTCTTTTATCATGTTCTGATTGATCACATGTCCGTGTGTGTGTGTGTGTGTGTGTGTGTGTGTGTCCCCTGCCCCTAACACCGTCTTGCTTCCAGTGGTCTATTGTGGTCCTCAGCAACACAAGAGAGAGAGGGGGGGGGGTAGGGAGGAGGGCTATGGCACCAAAATATTAATCCATGGGGCATCTTTTATATGTGTGACCCCTAGAAGACATTTTTTTTTACTTATAAGGAAGGAGGTAGAGGGAAGGGGGAGGTAGAGAGAGGAGGGAAGGATGGATGGATAGATGGATAAGGAGGGAAAGAAGGGATAGGAAGAGGGATGGGGGGAGAGAGAGAGAGGATAGTAGAGGGGAGGGCAACTGAGGAAAGATGGGGGTGTGAAAATGGAGAGGGCGATGGGGAGGGGAGGAGACAAAGAGGGGGTGATGATGAGAAAGAGGTAATTGAGGTAAGGAGGAGTGAGAAGATAGGGGGGAGGAGGGTAGGGAGGGTGAGGGGGGGAGGGAGGGAGAGGAGGTGTAGGGGGGGGAGGGAGGGAGGGTGAGGGAGGGAGGTAGAATACGGAGTGAGTGAAGAATGTTGATTGACGAGCTGGGGAGAATAGGGGGGGGGGAGAAGGAATAGGAAGGAAGGAAGGAAGGAAGGAAGGAAGGAAATAAATAAATGCGACCCTCACACCTCGTCATTCAAAACGTCATATCCCAGGTTAACTCAGGTCAGCCACCAGGTCAGGTCTGTACACGGGGTCACGGCAGTTCACACACACACACACACACAGGTCAACTTGATAACGAGGTCACGTCACTCACTCCACCTATTGTTCAGTAACTGGCCATTAATAAACTTGTATATGTACTTCCGTGTGTGAATTGGGGTTACCTTGTCTTATATAAATGAACTAGTGTGACCTTGTTAAATAATTAGGTCCTCCTCCTCCTCCTTCTTCCCCCTCCTACTTCCTCCTCCTCCCCCTCCCCAGCCTTCACTCTCTTTCCGTAAGGAGAGGGGAGGGGGGGTTGGGGTGAAGTAGCCTCGGATAGACAGCAATTAAGGGGAAATGATATAATTATAGGTAGGTGGTATAATAAAATACAGGTGGTATAGCTTTTGGAAGGTGGTATAATTATAGGTAGGCAGGTGGCATGATTATAGGCAGGTGGCATGATTATAGGCAGGTGGCATGATTATAGGCAGGTTGCATGATTATAGGCAGGTGGCATGATTATAGGCAGGTGGCATGATTATAGGCAGGTGGCATGATTATAGGCACGTGACATGATTACAGGCACGTGGCATGATTATAGGCAGGTGGCATGATTAAAGGCAGGTGGCATGATTATAGGCAGGTGGCATGATTATAGGCAGGTGGCATGATTATAGGCAGGTGGCATGATTATAGGCAGGTGGCATGATTATAGGCAGGTGACATGATTATAGGTAGGTGACATGATTATAGGCAGGTGGCATGATTATAGGTAGGTGTTATAGGCAGGTGGTTATGCTTGCATTATATAAATTGACTTGACTGATCAATTTTCTAAGAGTTGATTAACAATGATCCTGGTGTGAGAAGCCCCTCTTGCATGTCTTCTGGCTGTCTGATCAACACACACAGTATCTGTCTGTCTGTCTGTCTGTCTTTCTAAACACACACTAAGAGGTAAATAACTTAGAGGTCAACACTATTAGTATTTTTTTTTTTAGGTCTTCGTTGTTGTCCTATACGTGAAGGCCTTAGGGTTCGGTGAGGTCGATAGGTTAATCTTGAAGGGTCAAAGAAGGTGTGTGTGTGTGTGTGTGTGTGTGTGTGTGTGTGTGTGTAAGGCGACACTCTGGCACTGTGGGTGTTCCTCTTGTTATTGTTGCTGTTATTTCAGATTACAATTAAGTTTTACCAGATTAGAATTATTTCATATTTTTATTTTTCGCAGTATATTTAAATGGTTATCTCCCTTAAAGAGGTTATCCCCCTTAAAAAACAGTCACCTCCCTTTCCACCTCCCTTAATAAGTTGATGGTAGGGGAGGAACACATCATAGGGGGATAGAGACGTGTACTGTACCTGTTGTTTCCTTTGATAACATATAATAAAAAATTACTTAATAAAAATAAATAGATAAAATAAATAAATAGAAAAAATAATAAAATAAATAACAAATATAAGTAAATAAACAAAATAGATAATAAATAAAAATAAATCAATAAAATAAATAACAAATAAAATAATTAAATAAAATAAATAACAAATAAAAATAAATAATAAATAAAATAAATAAAAAACAAAAAACTAAGGACATAAAATAAACACCTGTATGTACATAATGGAATGATGAAAAAATCTCGTAACTTATTTCCTGGTCACCTGGTAACAACGTCTGATAAATATATACCAAAAAAAAACAAAAAAAACATAAAATTTACTAACACAAAGAATGTTTTTCAATGCCTCATCTTATTAATAAACCGTAAATCTCTTATCACAATCAGATTTTCCCCATTTTAACTCCACCAATGACTTCACAAGATTACCAAAGACCATTTTTTTATCAAGTCTTATAATATAAATATATCATTTGGTCTTTATATACAGACAGACGAGAGTATAAAGAAAGTAACAAGAGTCAGTGTGGTTATTCTTCCCGGTGTAAAAATATTTGACTTGTGGTGAGATTCCGTAAATAGTTCAGCAAATCGTACACCATGACTGATTATAATTTTTCAGGTCATATAATAAACTCTATTCAGTAACTTATGAAAGGTTATGAAATATGCTGGGTTTTTTGTAGTGTATTCAAGCGTTTCATCGCCTCTTTTTTAAGGAATTATGTTGCTAAGTCATCTTTTTACACCTGAGTAACAAGTTTGATGAGTTATGATGATGTAGGGTTATTAATTACACCTGTGAAATGGAAGGTGATTAGTGATTAACAGGTGTTTGTTTACATCTGATGACAGGTGTATCCCCAGGTAACGTTTTGGTCTGGGGATGAAATAGACTCTGGGATATTGATGAATCTCAAGGCCGGTTTATATCACCTAACCAAACCTAACCTAACCTAACGCTATCCAAATTTAACCTAACCTAACTGAACAACAAAAGACAACAAACAACAACAAATAAAAAAACATCACCACCACCACCAACAAACACAACAAAAACAACATATAAACAAAGACAACAACAACAACAACAACTCCTCAGATCTTAACCCCCCCCCCCCAAAAAAAAAAAATTATCCTCCTTTTTTGGGGTTACATAAAAATTATCGGATATTTTTTTTTGTAAGTTATTAAAGGAAATATGAAAGAAGCGAAGGAAGTAATGCATAACATACTAGACAGACAATGTGATGGATCCGTAGGAGGCGACCTCGCTCAGTATTCATATAATCAAGAGATCAATGACGAACTTTCATGATCCAAACGAGAAAACCAACATAAAAATACCTAAGAGAATGAGCAAGTGTGTTGACGAGACCTTCCCTTCCTTTCCCTTCCCCCATGAGCACCCTATCCCCCCCACCCCCCTCACCCTATTCCCCGTACCTCCCACCTCCTCCTACTCATTCCCACCCCTCCCCCCTCCCTCTTAAGGCGTGGCTCAGAGTAAATACACCGAGGTTCCTTATGTTAAATGGTTCTCCTCTCACTAACTGGTGATGTGAGAACGAGTCAAAATGGCGTCCAAATGCCACAGAGACTCTTTAATGATGTAGATGTATTTTCTCTCGAACTGAGGTAAGAGGTAGAGAAAAATGTTACCTTACGAATCTAGGAGAATCAAGGGGGGGGGGGAAGAGGGGGAGGGGGAATAGAGGGGAAGTGTAGGGGAGGGAGGAGAGGGGGATGGGAGGGGAGGGGAAATAGAGGGGGAGGGGAGAGGGGTGACCAGGTACAGTAATGACTGCCAGGCACCCACGATCACGGCTTTGTGGTCACAGCCTTCAGAATAGATATTAAAAAGGCCCCGTCGCTTACTGCATTTTACAAAAGAATGAGTATTAATATCATCACCGAGGGGGGATTAGTGTGGGGTATACCACGGCCCACCTGAGTGACAGTGTTGGTCCGTGTGTCAGGAGAGGAGAAGGTCGAGTGTGGCGCGGCAGGTAGAGGCAGCCAGGTGACCCTCAGACCACCTCGTCCACCATAATGAAGAATAAGGCTGGAAGATCAGACAGTTGCCAGATGCGTTCAAAGGGATCGCCGGAGCATCCTTTAGGGGGTTTGATCCTTTGTGTCAAGATCTAAATAAGTGATATTGTGGCTGAATGAGGGGGGGGTGAGAGAGGGGGAGGGGGATACCGGAGAGGCCCCTCAAGTGTATTATATCGAATATTCGTCGTCTTAGAAGGAAATATAGATTTTTGTTCTCTATGGTCCTCAAAAGGATTAAAGATATGTGGGTCAGAGAAGATCCCCAAAATGAGGCTGATTGGTAAGGAAGGACATCCATGATCCGGGGCCAAGTCATTGTCAGAGAACAAAGACTTACAGTGGCCGAGACCCGCCGGGGATTACTCCTCCTCCACGGTGGGCATACGGGGCGGGGCGGGGCGGGGCGAGAGAGGGAGGTTAAGGGGGTGGTCTGGGTAAGGCTGAGGGGGGATATAGGGCGGGGTGGAGTGGCCTTGGGGGGTGTTAACGGGTAAGGGGGGAAGCAGAGGCTACCCGGCAGTCAAGGCAAGGGGGGGGGGGGTGCACGGGGCAGCTGGGGTAGGGAGATGGTTGGAGGCAGCTGTGGCAGAGAGTAGGAAGGGTGAGTTAGCAGCGGTGGTGACTGGGGTCGGGGGGATGGTGGGGGGTAGGGGTGGGGGGGGCTACTGGTCAGTTACAGGTTAAATGGAACTCAACTCGGCCCTGACCTAACCTATAATGATTAGAACCCATATTAGGATTGGGACCGTTTAGGACAGGGAGGAATGACTTTTAAAATTGGGAACCATTGACACTGAAACCTAATAGAACTGGAACCCACGAAAACTAGGCCCCAATCCTCGGGGGGGGGGGGGGGGTATGTTGGGGCCTATTACAACTATTGCCTATTAGAACTGGGGGGCCTATTACCTATTAGAACTGGGGGCCTATTACCTATTAGAACTGGGGGCCTATTATAACTATTACCTATTAGAACTGGGGACCTATTACAACTATTACCTATTAGAACTGGGGGCCTATTACAACTATTGCCTATTAGAACTGGGGGGCCTATTACCTATTAGAACTGGGGGCCTATTACCCATTAGAACTGGGGGCCTATTACAACTATTGCCTATTAGAACTGGGGGCCTATTACAACTATTACCTATTAGAACTGGGGGGCCTATTACAACTATTACCTATTAGAACTGGGGGGCCTATTACAACTATTACCTATTAGAACTGGGGGGCCTATTACAACTATTACCTATTAGAACTGGGGGGCCTATTACAACTATTACCTATTAGAACTGGCTACCTGGCTACCTGGAAATTAATATTATGTCCAATAAGAAAAAAAAATGGAAAAGGCAAAATAAGATTAAACGAACGAGAAAAACATGTAAGTAACCTAAAAGACAAAGATAATAACTAACGAAATAATTACCAACCTACTAATTACAAGTAACTAAAAACTCTGGTTATTGTAAAGGTGTGTTGTAGTATCAGCCAGGTAGCAGGTATCATTTACTCGTATTAATATCAACAGAAGCCTCTTAAAAGCTTATATCTATAGCCTGTTCCTTCTCGAGATGGACACTGAGCACCGCCCACATTCTCCCATGCGGGCTTGTGATTGGTCGAGACAAACGCCCGAGGTTATATCAAGGGGTATGGTTGTCTTTGGTTATCAGTTGCGTAATCAGGTGGATAGAGGGAAGGTCATAGGCAGCTCCTTGACATCCTCCGATCCTTAGCAAGACTTATTAACATATATCATGCTCTAGATACCCTATTTATGCTCTTGATACCCTATTTATGCTATAGATACCCTATTTATGCTCTAGATACCCTATTTATGCTCCAGATACCCTATTTGTGCCTTAGATACCCTATTTGTCCTCTAGATACCGTATTTATGCTATAGATACCCTATTTATGCTCTAGATACCCTATTTATGCTCCAGATACCCTATTTATGCTCTAGACACCCTATTTATGCCTTAGATACCCTATTTATGCTCTAGATACCCTATTTATGCCTTAGATACCCTATTTATGCTCCAGATACCCTATTTATGCTCTAGATACCCTATTTATGCCTTAGATACCCTATTTATGCTCTAGACACCCTATTTATGCCTTAGATACCCTATTTATGCTCCAGACACCCTATTTATGCTCCAGATACCCTATTTATGCTCTAGACACCCTATTTATGCCTTAGATACCCTATTTATGCTCTAGATACCCTATTTATGCCTTAGATACCCTATTTATGCTCTAGATACCCTATTTATGCTCTAGATACCCTATTTTTACCCTAGAAACCATTTTTCATTATACATTAAGATAACCTACGATAGAAGATGGGACTAGGGAAGGGCAGTATGATGGGATTAAGGAAGGGCTTTATGATGGGACTGAGGAAGGTGCAGTATGATGGGACTGAGGAAGGGCAGTATGATGGGACTGAGGAAGGGCAGTATGATGGGACTGAGGAAGGGCAGTATGATGGGACTGAGGAAGGGCAGTATGATGGGACTGAGGAAGGGCAGTATGATGGGACTGAGGAAGGGCAGTATGATGGGACTGAGGAAGGGCAGTATGATGGGACTGAGGAAGGGCAGTATGATGGGACTGAGGAAGGGCAGTATGATGGGACTGAGGAAGGGCAGTATGATGGGACTGAGGAAGGGCAGTATGATGGGACTGAGGAAGGGCAGTATGATGGGACTGAGGAAGGGCAATATGATGGGACTGAGGAAGGGCAGTATGATGGGACTAAGGAAGGGCAGTATGATGGGACTGAGGAAGGGCAGTATGATGGGACTGAGGAAGGGCAGTATGATGGGACTGAGGAAGGGCAGTATGATGGGACATATATATGAATAATAAGATTAATATCATCGAGGGTATACATGTGCCTTGACCTAATGAATATATACATACAAGGTGACCGAGGTATACATACAAGGTGACCGAGGTATACATACAAGGTGACCGAGGTATACATACACACGGCCTTCCAGATTTTCAAGGGGATCGCGTGAATGTTTATTATTACACCAGCAACATTGTCCTCACAGGCTGATGTGGGGGCGGCGTCTCCCATCAGGACAATGTTACTCTTATAACACGAACCCTCACGCGATCTCCACGACAATTTCTAAGACCGCGTGAATACATTTTTTCAGACACAATATATATATATCCCAAGATCAAAAGCCCTGTATGCTAATATTACTAATAGGAAGTATAGTCGTTTGTCAACACTCGGAAACTAATAGTCGTGGTGAACATTATCTAAGAGACCTATTTTAGTTACCTTTTGTGGAGTCATATAGAGGGAAAGACCTGCTCACACCTCCAGCCTATATACCTACTACACCTGCCCATTACCTTAATTACACCTGTGCTATTTGTACAGACAGCCAGACTAGCACCACCCTTGTTACTAGCGTCTAATGGTAACGTGTTTATTTATCTTTTACGCTCAATAATTTTTTTGGGTGGGAAGGTTTATAAATTAACTAAAAGACTAAGAATTAACTTGAGGTAGGAGCGTTGTAAAGGAAGACGGGGGGGGGGGGGGTGAGTGTTAGATTATATGGTTGAAAGA
The DNA here is from genome assembly GCA_958450375.1 of Homarus gammarus. Lineage (NCBI taxonomy): Eukaryota > Metazoa > Arthropoda > Malacostraca > Decapoda > Nephropidae > Homarus > Homarus gammarus. Next base: position 738,568 of record CAUDMG010002282.1, on the reverse strand, counting down.
TTCCACAGGTGAGAAAATGAGGTGTTGACGAGTGATGTTTACCTGTCAGTAGTTCAGGGGTCATAATTAATAATCTTACTCAGGTGTCATAATTAATAATCTTACTCAGGTGTCATAATTAATAATGTTACTCAGGTGTCATAATTAATATACCTTCTAGTGTTCTCTATATATTGGTATAATCCCCCAGTATATCTACGTATATCTACCTCAGTATACCTTTGTGGTTAAGGCAATGATCATATTTTTTTCCTATCAAAGTACTTCTAATATTTTTGTGACGTCATGGCTTTTATTATGACGTCATGGCTTTTATTATGACGTCATGGTTCTTACTATGACGTCGTAGCAAGTATTATGACGTCATGGCTTTTATTATGACGTCATGGCATCACTTGAATACACACACAGCGGATAGTTTAATGTTAATTGTATTTTTAACCAGTAACTTTATCTCAGAAGAGTTAAGTAAGAGACAGAGGTTAATGCTAATGGTAAATGTTAAAGGACTCGATTGGTTGACCTATAGTAATAATAATGTGTTAAGTTACTTTGTGATTTATATTAGGAAAGGTATTATTGTTTGTTTTTTTGTAGAATAAACATAAAATCGTCATTGTAGGTCTACTATTGGTTCCCTCGTTCTTTACTCAATCGTAGGTATCAATTGCAGATGTCAACTTTCAACTTTAGCTAATGTGTCAATCGAAGTTTCTGACCTTCATCTATACACATATAATTAATTGTTATGTCAGGAAGGTTCATTAGTGACTCTTTGATTGAATACATTTAGTTAGTCAATCAATTGTATGAGTTGTCTATCTGTTCAGTCAAGTCATCAATATCTAATCTTGTAATCCTTCTCTTCCTTTCGTTCTTTCTTCCCTTTTTTCCTCTGTTTCCTTTCTTCTCTCTCTTACTCACCCTTGCAGTTCCCTCCTTTTTCTCCCTTGTCCATCCCTGCTCCCCCCTTCACTCCCTTACCCCTCCCTTCCCTACTCCTCCCTTCCATCTCCCCTCCCTTCCCCCCCACCCTTACCCCTCCCCTCCCTTCTCTCCCTTACCCCCTTCCTTACCCCCACCCTTACCCCCACCCTTACTCACCCTGACCCACCCTCCCTGCTCCCCCCTCACTCCCTTACCCCTCCCTACTCCTCCCTTCTATCTCCCCTCCCTTCCCCCCACCCTTCCCCCTCCTCTCCCTTCTCTCCCTTACCCCTCCCTTACCCCCTTCCTTACCCCCACCCTTACCCCACCTTACCCTGACCCACCTCCCTGCTCCCCCTCACTCCCTTACCCTCCCACCCCTCTACCCCCCCTACCCCCACCCTTACTCACCCTGACCCACCCTCCCTGCTCCCCCCTCACTCCCTTACCCCTCCCTACTCCTCCCTTCTATCTCCCCTCCCTTCCCCCTACCCTTACCCCTCCCCTCCCTTCTCTCCCTTACCCCCTTCCTTAACCCCACCCTTACCCCCTTCCTTAACCCCACCCTTACCCCCACCCTTACCCCCACCCTTACTCACCCTGACCCCCCCTCCCTGCCCCCCCCCCTCCCTGCCCCCCCCCCCTCCCTTCCCCCCCCTCCCTGCCCCCCCTCCCTGCCCCCCCCTGCTAAGTATTATCAGTTCTGGACCCAAATCACACAGGAGGTAAGAATGCAGCTCTCATCAATAATTAATTCAATAATCATAATTAAGGGACGAGACAGAGTGAAATATAATACGACGGTAAATAAAGATTCTATAAACGGTTAAGTAAGTATAAGCGAAGGGACTTATTTATGAGGTAATTATGACATAATTGCTGGATTAGTCATTTTGAAAGGTGATTGGCCATTACAGGAGATGTACACAAAAAAACATCACCAGCCAATCAGAGGCAATAATTAGCCCATTCAACTATCAATTATCGTCTCAAAATACTGAAGAATTATATCGTAAATTATATATTTTCGTTGAAGGTAAATACATTGCCGGCCCTAAACTCTGTCACGAACTCTTGTCTAAGTAGACCATCGGGCTAGCCAACAGTTAACGACTAAGACGGCTGGTTCAGTCCCTTCCCTCCCTCCCTCGTTAACGCCAACCACCCAACCTCACGACATGCGCTAGTTAAGTGTCCCCTCAATCACCCATTATTGGACTGGTATATAATGATGCTGTTAGCCATATACGCTGACGCATTTAAACGCATTGCTTATACCTGTCATAGCTGCACCCTGGACACCGAAACGAATGAGACAAATGAACTCGTCTGTGGAAAAGACCAATTTGTAGGGATAAACTCTTGGGGTTATGTATAGGGCACTAAATTGGCCAGCCATTGTCAATATTGTTATTATTATCGATTCTGTATTTTTCTGGATAAATAAACTGTATCAATATCAATAATTGAGAACACCTGGGGACACCTGAGGACACCTGAGAACCATTGAGACACCTGAGAATACCTGGGAGCACTTAAGAACACCTTAGAACATCTGACAACACCTGAGGACACCTGAGAACCATTGAGACACCTGAGAATACCTGGGAGCACTTAAGAACACCTTAGAACATCTGACAACACCTGAGGACACCTGAGAACCATTGAGACACCTGAGAATACCTGGGAACACTTAAGAACACCTTAGAACACCTGGGAACACCTAGCAACACCTGACAACACCGAGCAATACTTAAAACACCGGGCAACACCTGGGTCACCAACCAGTAATGCTAAATGGCTCCAAGGCCCTGATTACTTGTCATTTTATTAAGAGCTTAATGACCATCCACGTTAACGACCACTAATTGCCTTCTCATTAGTTGACTTTCTCTTGGTCAATTCTGCAGTCCAGTTTGATTAGTTTTTTGGGGAGTAATAGATGTCTAGTTCGGTATTGATCGTCTCGTGGGGGGGGGGGGGGGGTGATAATAGCGGCGAAATAGATGTTTGTGACAGGTGTCGCTGTGTAGGGTGCCAGGTGTAGTATATTTCAGGGTAATTATGTATTTATATGAGGTGAAATAGATACCTGGATAACCCCGTAGGTGAATGGTGTTTTGTTATAGGTTTAAGGTGAAATATATTATTATTTTTTTGTATCCTGATGGTGAAATATACATGAGACACACATACACACACACGAGTCTTCTGTGAACGACAGGTAAGTTCAACACCTGAGTAAAGACGTAAAGGAAAGTGAATCAGAGACATAGATTGGGGCGAGATGAGGCAAGGTAGTGAGTGAGTGAGTAAGGAGAGAGAGAGAGAGAGAGAGAGAGAGTTATGAGTGACGGGGGAATTGTATATCTAAGTGACAGGTCCAAAGAGGAGTCATCTGGAGACCCTCTTACAAGATGGTTGATGAAATATACACTCGGAGTGCCTCGTGAGTGCGTCTTGGGAGGTTCTTTGAGAGAGAGAGGAAGTCCAGACAGGTGAGTGATAGATCTTATGAGTAGTATAATTAGACACCTAGACCTATAATGTGTAACAGGTGAGGTAAGGGATATTGTTAATGAGGTGAGGTAGATTGTTAATGAAGTGAGGGAGATTCTAGTAAGGCGAGGTAGATTCTTAATTACTGAGGTAGATTCTTAATGACGTAGAGGTGTACATCATATACCATTGGTTAAAAGGTAATAATAATATAATAACACAATTACTAATACATTATTTCGTTTCTATGTCATTTACGTCTTCCATTACACTTACTAATTACCTGGATATTGTAGGTAAACGTTAATGAGGGTAATTATCTCTTGCTTACGTCAATAACCTGTCGGGTCTCTCTGAATAGTATTACTTTTTTTGTCATTTATCTCGATATCATGTCAATATCATGTCGAATATCACTGAATGTATCGTTATTTTTATCATTCATCTCAATATCACGTCGAATATCACTGAATATCATGACCTCCTGTCATTCATATCAATATCATATCGAATATCACTAAATATTATCATTATTATCAATATTATCAAAGTTCTTTATCATTAAACTGTACCTTAATGGTGAGGGTAGTCGACCACAGAGAGCTGAGGCACTCTTAAAATAGTCAGGTGTTGCTGGTGGTGGACGGAAGGACAATTGACAGGTGTATTATTAAGCGGTGTGCATGGTGTAGGCGAGGCTGATAGCTATGTTGTGCCGCCTGTGATTTATTAGCGTGTAACATGACTACTAGACGCCACCCTGCGACAGGAAGGGGGAGATGGGGAGGGAGAAAAGAGGGAAGGGGGGGGAGGAAGGAGGTGAAGGAAAAAAGGGAGGAAAGGGAAGAAGGTGGGAGGGAGGAGGAGGAGAAGGGAGAGAAAGGAAAGGGAGGAGGAAGATAGGAGTAAGAATCTTATATAAATATCTTGAGTATTATAGTGGAGAGAAATGCAAGTGTTTTATTTAGCTGTGATCCCGTTTGTCTCCCTTAACTACCCTCCCTCCCTCCCCCCTTCTCTCTCTCTCTCTCTCTCTCTCTCTCTCTCTCTCTCGTCAACACCGCGGGTATTGACAAACACATAACGTAACCATTCTTAATTACGTAATTAGAGATAATAATAATGAATATTTAATACACCGACTTTAATTAGACAAATGGTATAGCGATTCTAAAAACAGGCTAATTACCCTCACCTGTGATAATTATCTTTTACGATCAAGCATTTAGACTGCCTAAATTAGTTCACCTGTGCGTCTTATGTATGCAAATGATATGGCGTACCTGAGTCTCTCTCCCCCGTCCACCTGTGTCGACGCGGCGCTGAGGGAAGACAGCCAACCAGCATGACAACCAACCAGCATTGACGACTAACTAAGACAACCAACACTAACAACCAACCAACATTCACAACCAACCAACATTCACAACCAACAACAATTCACAACCAACCAACCAACCAATTGCGTTAGCACTTTACCTACAAACCTCGGATCACCTGAAGATTAACACCCCTAACCTAACCTAACCTATCTAAACAATTGGTCTTAACATTACTATACATTTGATTTATATACAAAAATATGATTAATATACAGTTTTACATCTACAGGGTGCCTCAAAAAGTAAACACACTACCATACAGATTTTCATTAGACAGTTTTTTTTTCTGAGACACACTGTAGTTATGGCTGTAGAAAGAACATTAATACACATGTTATAGGAGTTATTTAGAACATTCCTTATCTCCTATGTAGTATTAAGTCTCTCTTATTTTATCCACACAGGTACTGAAGTTACCTGAGTGGGCAGGTGAGCAGCGGCGAGGTGACGGTTGTTCCAGGTGTCGATTGGGGGTGAGTACGCGTCCTGAGATCACCTGAAGATTATACATCCAAGTTTATTTCACCTGAAGTTAAACAGTTTAAAGCTAACCTATCCTATCCTAACCTAACCTAACCTAACCTATCCTAACCTAAGCTAACCTAAGCTAAAGCTAACCTAACCTCCCCTCGGCAGGTACAATAGCATTTAGAATCGTATTAATCATCAGGTGAAGTAAAGCCAGGGTGTCTAATCTTCAGGTAATCCCAGTTTTATCTATGTTTATATCTGTCGTTGGGTTATATACTGCCACATCAACTCAGACAAGCATTGGTACTGTGTGGACTAATTATACCTTCACCTCACCTGTGTTGCGACCGAGATGGCACAGGTGTCGTATTGGTTTTGTATTTGGTCTATTGTGGATTCTGTCTCTGTCTATAGTATCTGTCTGTTTTACGGTCTGACTGATATAGAAGATGTGGGACAGAAGCGATGGTGTAGGGTGGTATATGGAACAGAGAGACAGGAATAATAGTGTGGGATTGGTATGTGGAACAGAAGGGACAGTATCGAAACTATGGGCTGAAGAAAAACTTACCCCTTATGCACCAATGATAACGATGGATTAACTGAAAATCGATAACCATTGGCCAGGATCCAGTGGTGAAAGGTAATAAAATTTCTACCTGGCCAAAAATATTTACATAGGTTATGGTTTTAGTTTTAGCAGTCATTGGGTGGTGGTTTAATTGGGCAGGTAGGAGATATCCAGCAGAAGGTAAACATCTTATAATTAACAATAAGACTCCACCTCTCTGACTCAGGTGATAATAATGTAATAAACACCTTAATTATCTCCCTTAATTAGTATGATATTACCTTAAACTTACCTGTAATTTAGTGATATTTAATACCATTGTTTATATCACCTTACTCAATAATAGTTCAAAGAAGAGTTATTATTTTTTACTTATTGTTCTTTTATTTTATTTTTGGTTTATATTGATTAATTTAACAAGTTTAGGATACCTGGTAACTTGTGTATAAACAGGTTATTTTCCATATACACCGGTAACTTAAATCACCAGGTAGGGAAAGGTGAAGTTATTTAATGTTTACTGTTACGTCAGATAAGGATTATGGAGTCTCTCTCTCTCTCTCTCTCTCTCTCTCTCTCTCTCTCTCTCTCTCTCTCTCTCTCTCTCTCTCTCTCAGTACCTATTGTTATATGTAAAGATTGTGTAAGTAAAGGCTAGAACTATTTTATTTATTCATCAAAGACAATTTTTATCGAGTTATTTTGTAAAGAATGAATTATAAATTTTTGTTTGTTTGTTTTTGTTGTTTTGTGTTTGTTTTAATGGCAGTAATCTCGTAAAACTGGTGATAACGTGAATTTTTTTATTTATTTTTTTTTTTTTTAGTATAATTTACAAGTTATTTAGTCTTAAGAAACATGTACGTATGGTTGTTAGTGTAAAGGTAAGCACAGGTGTTCAAATTTGGTGGTTTATATTCACAACTTAACAACTATGAAGATCTGGTTGTTATAATTATGAAACTATAATATAAAACCATCAATGTTTTTTTTTTTCTGATTTTAAAATTATTCTTAGGCTTTTCCTTCTTCTTTTATTTCTGTTGTTACGTCTTTATCTTGTTCTATTTTCTTGTTCCTTTTACTTCTTTTACGTCTTATTATTATTATTTTATTCGTATATTCATTTTCTTCTTTATTATTTCTCTTATTATTTTCCTTTTTTATCATTATTTTCTTATTATTTTTACTAATATTTCCTTCTTTTTTATGCTACTTCTTCTTTTTCCTCTATAATTCTTTCTTCTTCCTTTTTTCCCCCTTCAAATTCAAAATAAGAAACCTGACGTATTTCCTGGCACCGTCCTACAGAATAATAAGTAGATCACTGGGCTAAATTCGGCGGGCAAGATAGTGTTACCATTCTTGTATATTAATTTCGGGGCGTCTCCTCCCGCTCTTGTGTTCCTCCCAAGATGCTCCGAGGCGCCCTAACCGTCCACGCCTACCAACCTTTATTTCCCGCGCTTAAACACATTACCACATAATATAAGTACTATTTGTTTATATTACCTTTATTATATATAACTAAATACTATCAATGATTATAAAATTATCGTAGGGTTGGTTGGATTGTTTAGTGTAAGGTATAAAAGGTTTGAGAATTAGTTTTAGTCTCGTATTATCATCCCTTCGGAAATAGATGTTGGTAACCCTGCGCCAAGGAGCTGCTGTAGGAATGCTGGCAATGTGTTGAGATTAATGTTATTCAGTCTTACCCTTAGCAGTTATTAATTATGTTCACATTTTTCCCCAATGTTTATTCAGTTTCTCACCAGAATCTTGGGTAATAATTTAGTCGTCGGAATATCTGGGGAGGGGGAGAGAGAGGAGAGGGGATAGGGGGATAGGGGGGGCGCATAACGGAGTATTTAAAATTTCCCGCGCTTCTCTCCCGCCATGTTTACAACGCTTAGTACTACAGTATTATACGGTGACCCCAAAACAGAATACCGACTTTCTTTATAGGTAACTATTTTAAAATCTGGCTTTTTTAATATTACCATTTAAAATCTGGACAATTTTTGTAACTATTTAAAATCTTTTTTTTTTTTTTTTAATATTTAACCAATTAAAATCTGGATATTTTTTTGTAATGTATAATAATTTCAAATCTCTGGTTTTTTTTATGACTGTAGAAACGTTTTTAAAGAGTCAAATTAGATGTTTAATAATAAGTCGTATATTTATTTAGTCTATTAGTGCACATGAGAACTACATTATCTATATATATGTTAAAATTAGTAGTCAGGTCAACTATGAATCTTTGCTGGTAAGATGATCCCCCAAATAATGATCAGGGGTGACTTTACAGGGTTCAGATGTTGATATGAAGTGTATTTGGGGGTTCGGGAGTATATTTAATGCATCCTGTACACACACACACACACACACGAGAGAGAGGACATTATCGTATCAACCTTGAACCCCTGAACCTTTGAACCGTTGGGTCTCAGAACCCTTGACCCACTGAACTTGTGAATCCCCGAACCCCTGAACCCCTGACAGGCTCTCTCTCCATCCTGTTGATTTAAGAGCTAAATAACTCTCTTTAACCCCTGTGTACGACGGTCCCTCTCATCTGAATAAGACCGTCTGGCGTTAACCCGTCTCGTAGTGAAGCGATTATTCTCGAAGGAAGTGTAAACAGAAAACCGGATTCAGATTCAGTAACTATTCGAAATGCTACTGATGCAAAGACTACAGGTACAGCTACATATACAGGTACAGCTACATATACAGGTACAGCTACATATACAGGTACAGCTACATATACAGGTACAGCTACATATACAGGTACAGCTACATATACAGGTACAGCTACATATGCAGGTACAGCTACATACACAGATACAGCTACAGGTACAGCCACAATTCCTGGTAGATGTACAGGTATTACAATTTCAGAATCAAATACATATAGATATTCAGAATACATAACTATTTCAGGTTTATAGGTTGGGTTAGGTTAGGTTAGGTTAGGTCAGCTGGGGTGGAGATTATTCAAGTGATCCGGAAATTGAATACAGGTTACATACAGTAGGTTTAGTAAAAGTGTAACTACAGAATTATCATGTTAAGACTGACTTATTTCAGGAAGGTTATTCTTACATACTAAGTTACAGCGTAGAAATGTAAATACAGTAATTTACATATGACTTTTGATTTGAATTTATGTAATGCATCGTTATGTAACTTACTACCATTAATGTCACCTACATCTTTAAATATCCCTAAATTATTGTGGTTATAAATAATTACAACTTGTTATTGATTATTTTTTTTACCTGAACACAACTTACAACCGGTCCAAGCTAAATACAGTGTGTACCATAATGATACCTTAGTCTAGATGGGGATGTGCGGTATATATTTTGTTAACCTACTGTAACAGGTTATGTGTGTAAAACAAATGACAATCGGTGAAGGGAAGGATTGTAATGGCGTTTCTTAGGTGTAAGGATTGTAATGGCGTTTCTTAGGTGTAAGGATTGTAATGGTGTTTCTTAGGTGTAAGGATTGTAATGGCGTTTCTTAGGTGTAAGGATTGTAATGGTGTTTCTTAGGTGTAAGGATTGTAATGGCGTTTCTTAGGTGTAAGGATTGTAATGGCGTTTCTTAGGTGTAAGGATTGTAATGGCGTTTCTTAGGTGTAAGGATTGTAATGGCGTTTCTTAGGTGTAAGGATTGTAATGGCGTTTCTTAGGTGTAAGGATTGTAATGGCGTTTCTTAGGTGTAAGGATTGTAATGGCGTTTCTTAGGTGTAAGGATTGTAATGGTGTTTCTTAGGTGTAAGGATTGTAATGGCGTTTCTTAGGTGTAAGGATTGTAATGGCGTTTCTTAGGTGTAAGGATTGTAATGGCGTTTCTTAGGTGTAGGGATTGTAATGGTGTTTCTTAGTTGTAAGGATTGTAATGGCGTTTCTTAGGTGTAAGGATTGTAATGGTGTTTCTTAGGTGTAAGGATTGTAATGGCGTTTCTTAGGTGTAAACAAACCGTATTTAGAAGAGAAGTTAGAGTTTGTGGTAAATTAACTCGTACTTATTGATAGGGATATATTAGGAGAATTTATTAAACCTAAAACAAAAACAAAAAACAATAAAAACGGAGGTTTATTAATCCCCCAAAAAAATAAAAACAAGAAATAAAACAAGAATCTATCAAAACAAAAAAAAAAACAAAAAAAATTAATAATCACAAAAAATAAAATCTATGAAATACAAGTAAAACAAAATATAAAACAAACCCCCAAATACAAAAAAAAACAAAAAAAAAAAACAAGTGAATAAAAACACCCACATTCCAGACTCATTGAAATTTAGCCCCAGAAAACATATCTCACAAAGGTATATATATATATTTTCTTTTGTATATAGTAAGCCCGTTATAGATGTTGACAGATAATTGGTAGTTTGTGCAGCCAGCGAGGAGTCTGTACAGAGTAATCACGGTGGCTGGCCTCGTATGTTTGGGTGCAGTGACTGGGAGGAGAGCCACTGTGTTACTCTTAATGTGTAATGTGGTTGAGATGTGTCTTGTGTTTGGTGGTGGTTGTTGTTGTTATTGTTTTTCTTTTGTTGATTTTTTTGTTTTATTGTTATTTTTTTTTTGTTTTTAGTTTTCTCATGTTTTTATTTTGTTGTTATTGCTCTTATGTGTATGTTATTATGGACGAATCTTCAACAGAACAGGGAAATTTATATAGGCTTTTTGTGTTTGTTCCGTCAAATGAGATAATTGAATGTATTTGTTATTGTTGTTGTTCTATAGTGTTTGATATCTTGAACAAGTTATTGGGATTTATTTTGGTTACGACTTTTATTGTTTTTGTTTTAGCCAAGTAAGTGTTTCAATGAAGAGGCGTTACTTGCAAGGCCCTCAACTTACTAAGGTAATTGAGATGTTGGCAAGGATTCGTGATTCTGTTCCACTGTTGGCAAGTATTCGTGATTCTGTTCCCGTTAGTGAACTGATTCGTGATTTTGTTCCACTGTTGGCAAATATTCGTTATTCTGTTCCACTGTTGGCAAATGTTCGTTATTCTGTTCCACTGTTGACAAGTATTCGTGATTCTGTTCCACTGTTGGCAAGTATTCGTGATTTTGTTCCAGTTAGTGAAATGATTCGCAAAATAAGCAGTTAGATGTGATGGTCGATGAAAGAACTGGATAACTATACTAGAGGAATGAACTGTGTGGTGAAGTCAGATATAAACAAATGACTTCAAAATATCCTGAACTATTCCCATCAAGTCTTATAAAATCACCAAAAATTAATAGCTCAAATAAATAAAATCACTGTAATGTTATAGCGTATTTCTGTAATTAACTGCAAGTGTTATAATCTCCATTGTATATAACACTGAAAAGCCTTATAGTAAATAAACTCTATTAAAATCTTACGTTAATTTCAATAAGTTATTAAAAATAGCGTCCTTGTAGTGAAGAGGTTAAGAGATATATTTTAAATCTTTCAAATTCCCCCTCCTTCATATTAATAATTGTACGGGAAATTCTTCAGAAAATATTTCAGAGTTTAGATACATTAAGAGGATGACAAAATTTTTTCCTCAGATAATTTTTATTTTTTTATGTAGTAATTGAGTTTTATTTTGTAACTACGACGCTTAAGGGGGTCGTAGGGCGTTGCATGGTCGAGATCTGAATAACCATGTTGAGGAGTGCTCGAGTGTAGGACGAGACACGACGAGGCCAAACTTCCTCATTGGATCGAGTCACACGAGACCAAACTTCCTCTGGTTATTGGCTCAGATCATCCAAACGTTACCAAATTCCTTTAAAAAATAGAACAAAATAAGAAAATGGAATAAAAATAGTAATAAGGGTAAAATATAATACAAACACCATCATAAGTTAGAGAAAATGAAAGAGTTGTAGAATGACTCGACTTTAGAAGCTCCGGAAAGCCGTCGGTGTTGCTGAAGAAACTATCAATACACATACTTGAGATCTTCCTTTCCTCCTCTTCCACCTCCTCCTCCTCTTCCACCTCCTCCTCTTCCACCTCCTTCTCTTCTTCCTCCTCCTCTTCCACCTCCTTCTCTTCTTCCTCTTCCTCTTCTTCCTCCTTCTCTTCTTCCTCCTCCCACTGCCTTTCCTCCCAGAGCCATTAGCGACCTTCCCCTCCTCTTTTTCCTCCTCCTCTCCCTCCTCATCCTCCTCCTTCTCATTACTCTCCTTTCTCCTTCCCTTTCGCCTATCCTTCCCCCAACAAGCCATCAATGCCCCCTCCCTTCCTTCCCATCCTCCCCATGCCATCGGTGTCGCTGGGGAGGTGGGAAGAGGAGGAGGAAGAGGAGGAGGGGGAGAAGACGCCAGCATATGATTTTGATTGCCTGGTTGAGGGTGTGTGCATACGTAATGAGGATACTGCAGTCGTAATGAGCTCAAAGTCTCCACCAAAACTTTTCTCGTTTCTCAGGCAGGATTAGCGAGGGGCTGTGGGGACCCTCTCCACCAGACGCCGCCACCACCACCACTACCATCGCCACCGCCTTTTGTTTGATTATTGTTATCATCGGTGAGGGTGTGTGTGTGTGTGTGTGTGTGTGTGTGTGTGTGTGTGTATGTGTGCGCGTATGTTAGCTTATTTTGTGTGTGTTATCGAACCAGTGTACCTGGCATTATCAGACACAAACACCTGTGCCACAATTATTGGTCAACTCAGATTTACGAAACACAACTAACTTATAAAACTCTTTATTGTATATATTACTTAAAATTATAAGCTGAATTTGATAATGGTTCCTTGCGTGCGTCTGTTTGTACTATTTACAGCTGATAATATTCTTGATATTCATTGTATCATACATTATATATTTTGTTATTCATTACGCTTTTAGTAATACATTATATATTTTCCTTTACTTTATGTTGTTTCATAATTTAACGACATGTACCACAGTCCTTCGTCATAATTGTGTGTCACCTGTCCTGATTACGTCGAGTCGTCCTAATTAGCCAAGGTGTTCTCATCTTGATTGTGCATTCTCTCATTCACTGGGGTTTAAATAACTCAACATACACCTGTAATTAATCATTCATAATAATTCACCTGGCTAATGAATAATAACTTTACAGGTGAATATTTTACTCATTTAACACCTTCAGTAATTATTAACTTCTACAGGTGAAGAATATAATCCACCTGGATCCGTAAGCAAGGTGAGATCATTAACTCGTACAGGTAACAACACTCACCTGACGAGGCCTTGGTCTAGGTCATCAGGGTCGTGTGTTGGGCAGTGCGGAGAAGACGTGGTCGAGCAGGTAGGGGGAGAGGGAGGGGGGGAAGGGGGGATGGGAGGAGGGGGATGGGAATGAGTAGGAGAGGAAGGAAGGGGAGGGAGTAGTGCATCTTCCTCCTCTCACTTTCTTCTCGTCTCTCCCCTCCCCATCCTGCTTTCCCTCTCTCCTCCTTCCCCCACCTTCTTCATTCTTTCTTCCTCCTCTTATCTCTTCCTCTCTCACCCTCCCCCCTCTCTCTTCCCCTACACTTACCTGTTCTGGTGACGTCATCCAGGTGTCATAGGCAGGTATTATAAGCAGGTAGCGTTATCAATTATCATCATCAACGTTATCATCATCTCTCTCTCTCTCTCTCTCTCTCTCTCTCTCTCTCTCTCTCTCTCTCTCTCTCTCTCTCTCTCTCTTCCTTTCATTAACTTATTTCTTATTAACTTTCAAGTATTTCCTAATTTATTGATTGATTTACCTATTCCTATCATTCGTTATTTTATTATTTATACTTTCATTTAATAAAAGAAAATAGAACTAACCAAAACACTATTTGAGTATTTCTGGAGCATAGTGTCAGTCATCTCCAGGTATATGTGTAATATGTACTATATGTGTAATATGTACTCAAAGTAATATATTGATTTACTTTCTAATCAACAAAAGTAAACACGAACTTTAACATCACGAAATATTGATCTAAAGACAAATGTTGACATATTCAGTAACAATAAAGTGACATAATGTAAAAAATGTGGAAAATGTGGAAATAATAATGTAAATTGATGTAAATAATGAAATAAACAATGATAGAAAAAGTGACGTAAACAATGGTAGGATGTAAATGATGTTAAATGTGTAAACAATGGTCTAAATGAGTGTAAATAATAATGATGCAAACAATGTCCTTTTTCTCTCATATTTAGCCCAGGTAAATTATTAAAAACTAGTCGAGTATTTTGACATTTTCTGAATATATCTCAGGTAAATAAACTAATTAATAACTCAAATAAATACAGCTCAGGTAAATAATAACAAACTCTTAGAGAACTCCTGACATTTATTCCATAAGTACATACATTTGTGTCTTATCATCTAGAGAACAAAGCAGCTCTGGTTTCTATGAGAAGTTTGTCTGCTATATATATTGTAAAACGATTATATAATAGACTCGTAAGTTCAGTAATTTTAATTAATTTTTTTAAAGCACAAAAACCATAAATCACAATCCTCACTTCTTTTTTTTTTAACTACAAAAATACCTAAAGCAAATATTAAGTTTTTTTTCAATTTTTTTTTTTGGGGGTGGTTTATATAATAATTAAATTTGAAGAGAAAATCCTACAATGTCACTGATTTAGTATGAATGGTATTTTGGGATTGTTTTTTTTATTTATTTATTTATTTTATTTTTTTTGTTTAGTCCAGTGAGGAGTAATTCATGGTTGTTTGCCGTGTAACAGGGGGGTGGGGGTGGGAGGGGGTATGGGGTGGTGGGTAACAATTGGACACGTGTATGCATAGCCAGAGAAACTCCTACAGGTGTCTCCTTATTGGTTCTGATGGCCTTGTGTGTGTGTGTGTGTGTTTAGCGTCGACGAATCAGAAATGACTAGAAGTAATGGATTTCACAAGTACATGTAAACAACCTAACTTTGAAAATTATTCTGCAAGACAAAAACAGACAAAAAATTATCTAAAACAAACAAACAAACAAACAAAAACACATCTTAAGATTTTATTAATATTATCATCTTTACAATACTGTTATAATACCCAACATGTATAAGACATTATAAGAAGAAAAAAAAAATGGAAATTGTAATTTTTTTTTTCATCACATGTAAAATAAATAAGACTTATTTATTTGTTGAGACATAATAAGTTAACACTATTTAAACGTCATTCAGATATCTGTGTGTTCTCTGACTACGCAAACTTAAAAAGAAAAATCTAAGGAATTTTTTTAATTCTCCCATAGAAATTTTTTAGTTATTTTTTATCAATAATTTAATTTCCAATCAATTACATTATTACCCCGTGAGGAAATAAAAGGTAAATTTACAGGTAAAATTAATAACACAAAACACGTGTTAAAAGGGGAGGCTTAATACTCACATAGGCTCGGTGGTATAGTACATAAACAAACACCACTCACGCACTCAGTCACTCACGCACTCAGTCACTCACGCACTCTAAAGGTGGTCCCATCCACCTCTCCTTCTTATAAACACTAAATAGGAGTGTGTGTGGGGTAGGGGGAACGAGGAGGAGGAGGGGGGGGGGAGGTAAAAAATGCCGTAAAAATGATTGAAATGCCTTCATCACAATAAACTAATCGACCAAAATAAACCAAAAATAATAATAATAATAATAATAATAATAAATAATCCTGTTTTCTGTATTAATAAATCACTCAGTTGAAAAAAAATGTAACACGATGAGATATATATATATATTTTTTCTTTCAATAACATCTTCAATTGGATACACCTTAGAGTCTACCATTAATTAAGGAATAAAGTCATTCTATTATTGTTTTCCATGTGTTCATCCATCTTTTAAATAAAAAGATACCAGATGACTTTTATTTTATTTTTTATTATTATTTTTTTTTGGGGGGGGTCTTTATTAAAACACACGAACAGCGATGTAAACAAAAGAGCTGTATAGATTAACTTAGAAATGTACTTTTGTTTCAACTTCACATAATCCCTCGCACTATTTTTTTTCTTTAATTTTTTTTTTATTTGTTTATTTATTTTGGACATTAACATTAGTGTTTTGATGAGGAATTAAATAACAGTTTAGGAGTTTCTTCCGAGTTTATCAATCACTCATTTATTTATTTGATTTCTATCTTTCTTTCTCTATCTGTCTCTCTTTATCTCACATACTATTAAGGTTTATCGTCAGTTCTCAAAGTTGTCGACGACTGTTAAAATATACATAATGTTTTTGTTTTTGTTTTTCTCCCTTTCCACAACTTTGGGAGGGTGGGAGGTGTCCATTGTACGAGTTTATCTTGAGGGTATTTCCTTATTATTATTATTTGTTAACATATTTTTTTTGTTTTTTGTGATTTTGTTTTGTTTTACTTCTTGTCCTCACGTGAAGGAAGTCTCAGAACTCCGACACGACAAAAACACGTAATTGGCAGCAAAGATTTCAGATCCAAGCTGAGGTTCAACCACACCGTCGGAAATCGTGCAGGAGGACCTCACGACTTGTACTCGGACCAAGACACAGCTAACCCACTCTCTTCAAAAAAGGTCGGAAAACAAGCAATAGACTAACAGAATATCGCCCTAAACTACTCATACTCCTAGAGGGGGTTTTTGTAACCTTTACGTCCGTCCCTGCCTTCAGTCGTAACCAGAAGGTGTTATTAGCCAGTTCGTCTTCCGTAAGGTTTAGATTCGTGTGGCGCCCAACCTGAAGACCGACCATAGCACCTAGTACACTCTTGGCTCCTTGCAGCTCCGGGTCCTTGATGGAAGTAAGAAAGTGCTATGCGTCCATCTGGGTAAGGTCGACAGCCAGGCGGAGTCTCAGGAGAGGGTGGTCCATGGTTGGTCTGGTCCAGCGTCGTTGCAGCCCCCACCACCAGCCTGAGAGGGGGGGAGGGAGGGAGGCAGCAGTAGACAGCGAGAATGGCAGATTCACACAGCCACACTTTACTACTCCACTTTTTGTTAACTTGGTGTGTACTTGAGGGTTGTGTTAATGGGTTTAGGCTGTGCAGTTGAAGAGCATCGATTTGTTGAAATACACAGGTGGACCCTCTGGAAAAAGAGACAAAAAGTTGATTTTACACTAAGTGACCCCAAAAAAAAGGGAGGGAGGGCGGGGGGAGGTTCCGTGTGTGGTACTGTGGCTGTGAGAACTGTGGTTAAGGAAGATTTATAATACTACGAGAGAATGTTAATAATGGTGTTAGTTATGTTAGTGTTTATACCACAGTTAACATGTTAATCAGTAGAAGTCTTCAGCCATAGAACAATATAGTATTTCCACCACCACAAGTCATCAGCTAGGAAGGAAATATAATATAGTATAATATATAATGTATCAGTTTATATATATATATGGTGTCCCAGAAAACTGCCCGCCATTCCCTCCCTCCTTACCTACTCCCTCCCTCCCTCCCTCTCTCACTCCCTCCATCCCTCCCTCCTTACCTGCTCCCTACCTCCCTCCCTCCAACTCTTAGTATCTCAAAGAGGACAGGCAGAGGGGATGGCAGGGAGTCGGGGAACATTATTCTGAGACACCTTAAACACATATCACTGACCTCACACTCTAACAACACACTCAAAACACTCATACAAACATACAGATTAATACAAACCTTCACCACTGGGAGCACGTATGGTGTATGACCTACATAAACAGTTAAAAATGTGAGGTTTATCCCAAATTATGTAGAAACAATAAACAAATATATAATCTACAAAACTTGAATACCAAAAAGTACACAATCAACATATACTTAACTGACATACAAACTATACATACAACCTCCACAACAAATATACATACACACAGTATACATGAACACAACCCCACACACAATACACAATTCTATAACCCGTACAGCATTATCTACAACCCCTATAGAGACTTGTAGATACATTAACAACATTATCATTACGATTTCTACAACTTGTATACTGTATATTAGACACTGTAGTAGAACAGAGATACAGGTAGTCAATACAGGAATACAGTACTACAGCTTCAACACGGATTAATATTACAGAGATAATTAATGATTGTTGAATAGTGAGATACAGTGGAGGGAGGGGGAAGGGGGGAGGAAGAGGGGGGCTAGGATGGGGGGGTGAGGGAGGTGGGGGTGAGGGAGTAGAAGAAGAGGGGGTTAGGATGGGGGGGGTGAGGGAGAAGAAGAAGAGGGGTTTAGGATGGGGGGGGAAGTAGCAGCGAAGATAGATAAGGTTAGATAATTTTTCTCTGGGCGTGGCACGTGAGCTCTAGCCAGGCACTTAGCACGTACCATGACATAAACAACATCCCTCACTACACACACACACGTTATCGTTCCATATCAACGGAAACAACTTACTGTGGTATACTGAGGCATGGCGAGTGTACAATGAGGCAGTGTGTGTAGTACGGAGTATGGTGACGAACGATAGTGTAGTTGTGTAGTGTAGTGTGGTGTGGTGTGTGACGTAAGAATATGAGTTAGTTAGTGTTTTTTGATGGTTGGTAATTACTACACCTCCTCACCCCCACCCCCTCCACCCCCAAACTCCCTCACTCCCCCAAACTCCCTCACCCCCACACACTCCCTCACCCCCCACACACACACTCCCTCACCGCACATACTCCCTCACCCCCACACACTCCCTCACCCCCCACACACACTCCCTCACCCCCACACACTCCCTCACCCCCACACACTCCCTCACCCCCACACACGCCCTCACCCAACACACACTCCCTAACCCCCACACACTCCCTCACCCAACACACACTCCCTCACCCCCACACACTCCCTCACCCAACACACACTCCCTCACCCCCACACACTCCCTCCCCTAACACACACTCCCTCACCTAACACACACTCCCTCACCCCCACACACTCCCTCACCCAACACACTCCCTCACCCCCACACACTCCCTCACCCCACACACACTCCCTCACCCCCACACACTCCCTCACCCCCACACACTCCCTCACCCAACACACACTCCCTCACCCCCACACACTCCCTCACCCAATACACACTCCCTCACCCCCACACACTCCCTCACCATAAACCATTAAGTTTCACTCTCACTCACTCATTCACTCACTCTGCACCGTCCAAGTTATAACTCTCACTCTCGTATCTTGCCAAGGCTCTTCCTCCAAGTCATTCACGCCCACAGTTTTACGGACGTGTCTCTGGTCTCACAGCTAAAGGAGGAACTGCAGCGTGAAGGTAACTCAGTGATGTCCTCTTTGGCGCCTTCGTTACACAGTTTATAATGGCTCAACTTGGCTCTTTATACCAGTCATGAAATTCACCAGAAATCTCTATGTAATCAGTCAATGGTGGCTTTAGTTAATCACAAAGTGTGTGTGTGTGTGTGTGTGTGTGTGTACTGAACGACCCCCCCCCCCCCCCACACCTCACATACACACTGAACTAAACGTGTTGGTCAAGGCTGTACCCCGAGTGTCGTTGACTGCACATCAACATTCAGTTCTCATCAGCTCACAGCCTTTAAACCGAGACGCCAAAATCCGAGATAAAGATTTATGGGAGTCCACTCTAAAAATGGCTTGAGCGAGGAAGTCTGTTTTTCACCATCTCCCAACTCCCATTTTTGCCTCGACCGCGTCATAAATGATTTTTGGTTCAAATTGTGTAATCTGATAAACCAACGCAGCTCCCATGGTCTAAACTTTATGCCTGCGGTCATAATCTATTCGAGGTTTACCGCATTAGACTGTTTTGTGGTGGTGATGGTGGTGCTGGTGGTGGTGGGAGTGAGAGTTAGTCGTGTTTGTGTATTTGTTTGTGTTGATAGTTTGTAGTTGGTGAGGTGCCATCCCCCCCCACCCACCACCACGTCCAGCATTTAGGTAATGTTAGTGTTGTCACCTGAATTAGTATAGTGTTTTTATAACCCCATGACCTCCTACACACACACACACGCACACCTCTCTCTTCCTTAAAGGCGAAATCTAGAGAAATTCTTGTGCATTATTTTTTTTCCCTTCGGTGTCTCTGTGAATGTGAGGGGGGGGGGGTCCTAGGGGGGTCCTGTCGGGAGGGGGAGAGGAGAGGGGGCGACGGAGGAGGTAAAAGAGGGGGGGGGGGGGGTTGAAGTTCATAGTTTGGATTTTTTCCAACAAGAACCTCCCCCCTCCCTCCCCCCTCCCTTCCCCCCAACAAATTTAGGTAGCGGTGTTGGTTAAATATTTACGTTAAGGTATTTCCTTCAGGGTTAATTAAAGGTAAAAATATAAGGTATATACGTGTATTCCTGCTGAGTTAATTAGACCAGAGAAAAACAAACCGCGGGGGAAAGTTGTCTGTGATTGCATTATACCCACACCATTAAACCTTATCAATTATAATTTACAATAAAACAAAAACTATATATAATCTCTCGTCAAAAGTTCATTCACCGACCTAATTATACCTATATGACTATAGTAATATACCGTATATGGTCATTATATCATTATAGCTCTTATATGTTATTGAACTTTGGATAGGTGTTATAATTGGAGGTGATATAACAACTCTCATGATTATTACAACCAAGGGCTCTTCATAACTCTTAAATATAACTCTTTAAAACACAATAATCCTGTCTGATAGGAAGAGAGAGATACACACAGGGGGAAGATTGATATACCTATGAGGAATATCGGTAAAAAATATTTCTCCATCAGTAAAGATTTAGCTGTTTTATCCCTTATATAAAGATCTTCCTCTAATCTATTGAATTATAACTTCTTCATATATTAGCAACTAGCAACTAACTATTAGAAGTTTTACTCCGAGGTGATATAACAATGTCAACAATATACGCAGGTGTACGCACTTGATAAATGATATATTATATAGTATGGGACGCGTAGACACACACACACACACACACATTGACTGACAGACAGACAAAACTAAGAACAAATCACCAGACAAGACAAACGAAGAGGAAGACAAAGGGAAACTAGACACAGGAGGAAGACAAACACAGAGAGAAGGACAGATAACGTAGAGGGAGACAAAACACATGGAGGAGGAAGACAAAACAGGGAAAAATACAAGACAGAGGGAGCAATACATGACACACTGAGGAATATAAACACAAGGAGCAAGACAAAACGCACTGAGGAGGACAAGTCACTGGCACAACACACCAAGCAGGCCAAGACGCCAGCCATACTTGCGCCAACTGACAAACATCTAAATGGGAGGAAGTTGGCAAA
>CAUDMG010002282.1:540000-712500 GCA_958450375.1 Homarus gammarus | reverse complement strand
ATACTTCTTTTTTTTTTTTTGTCTATTTAACATCTGAGTGGAAAAACTTGGCCGTGAGACAAGGAAGGTATATAATTATCTTCATTTTGTGAAATTTTCCGAGTTGATACGTAATTTGGGGTAATTTTCTCGTGATTTTGGAAGTGTTTTTTGTAGGCATTTAGCACTTGGATCCTGAAAAACGGGGGGGGGGGGGGAGGGAGGGGGTCATACGGAAAAGAATAAACGATGTTATTTATTGTTATTTAATAATTTTGCTTCCTTGTGTCTTTTTATGAGTATATTTATCGTTTATTATTCTATTTTATTTATTTCTTATTATATTAATTGAAATATTTATCTGTATTTGACGTTATTAGGTATTTTAGTCCTGAAAATACTAAGAGTCAGACAAGAGTGTGCTGAGTTGCGTCTCTATTACATTTACCGAAAACCTATGCCCGCGAGGTCACCCAAGCGGCCTTTAAGTCCACCCTGGCAGCCCTAAGCTCATCCTGACAGACCTCATCTCACCCTAGCGACCCTCTAAGCTCACCATACCAGCCAACCCTCTAAGCTCACCATACCAGCCAACCCTCTAAGCTCACCATACCAACCCTCTAAGCTCACCATACCAGCCAACCCTCTAAGCTCATCATACCAACCCTCTGAGCTCACCATACCAACCCTCTGAGCTCACTATACCAACCCTCATCTCACCCTAGCGACCTTCTGAGCTCACCCTAGAGACCAGCATCAGTAGGATCACGATCAACGAGCGGCTGACAATTAGGGCGGGCGAGGAAGCTGGTCTTGGCCAATAATCCACATATATGCCCCGCAGTAAACGAAACTAGTGGGGGTTTTAAGACCATCTGAAGCGAAGTTTTATGTCCGTGCTATAACACAACCCGGATAATACGGACAGGGGAGAGGGGGCGGGGGTGGTGTGGTAAGGGGGAAGGGGTGAGTGGAAGCCGGCCGGTGTGTTGTGGGGAGTGTTGGTTTGGTGGGGAGGGGAGCGTTGTTGGTTTGTTTTGGAGTGGGGAGGGTGGGGGTGTTGGTTTGCTGGAGAGTGGGGAGGGTGAGGGTGTTGGTTAATTCTTGCTGGGGAGGAGTAGGGAGAATGATGGTTATCTGATGGGGAAGAGTTTGGGGAGATAGTGCTTACAAGGGGGCGAGGAGGGGGTATATATGTATGGTCAGGTCAGGTTAGGTTAGGTTAGGTTAAGGTGTTTAATCATCAGGTCACATAAGCTGATCCGCTTAATCTTAACTTAATCTAACAGGTGTTACAGTTAACATTTGCTATAGTTAACACCTGGCATAATGAACAGGTGTTATAGCATAATGTAAACCATATTTAACATGCCCTATAATTAACATTCGCTCCAGGTAACTAGTACTTTGCTAACAGTTAACGCTAACGAATGGGGTAATATTCAATTCACCTGAGCCGTTAACATCTGTACGAGTTAACTAAAATATAATGAAAACGAGGAGCTGAAGAGTTAACAAGACGCCATTGTACCATTAACAGCTCACCATAAAGTTAACACAAGGGGATGACGTGGTTGAGGGGACAATGTACCTTAGGTGTTAGTGAAGGAAGAGTGGAGTTAGTGTGTAGGATGCCGTGGACACCTGCTACTTAACGATCCAACTATAAAATCACCACCTATTTCTAACTACCTGTCGTTCTTAACCAATACTGAAGATTTTAGTTTTAGTTTTTTGTGTCGTTAATTATCCAAGTTTGTTTTCATTAGGTTGGGTTGTATGTATGTATGTATGTATGTATATATGTATGTATGTATGTTAGCCAGGTGAGAACGAGCCCAGGTATACCCAGCTGTTGATAGTCTGGAAAATAAAACCACCTCCACTACCACCACCACCACGAGCCTATCAGCTGATCAAAGGTAAACGCAACCACCACCACTACCACCATCACTACCACCACCATAATGACTTGTATCAACCACTTAAACGACCTATTGTTAAGACCATCCACATTTTCCTTCTGTATTAACTTTTTTTTTATTTAGGAGGGGAAGGGAGGGGGATTGGGGAGGGGAGTTGGAGAGAGGGGGGTTGGAGAGAGGAGGGGGTTGGGGAGGGGTGGTGATCTATTAACAGGTAAACATTCTGAAGGTGAGTTGTCCGTTCTTCAATTAGAATTTCAGATATCGTTTGAATCCTCCCAATTTTTTTATTTTTAATCATTACAAAAGACGTAAAAGACTTTGTAAATAAATAGAAAATAATAGGGGTAATAATTCCGGGTTGATTTCCAGATAGGCGTTCATCAAGGTTGACTTAAATATCTACAATGTCTGTGTTTCATTTTATCTAAGCTTGATTTATTGTCGGCATTACTACATAAATGGCACTTTACGGCATCCCCCCCCCCTCTCTTCCACCTCCCCCTCCACCCATCCCCCCCGTTTTTGGAGGGTGAGAGGGGGGGGGGGGGTCGCACCTACAAGACAGACCCCATAAAAAGATAAATCCCACCCCCCTCCCCCTCCTCCCCCCCCCCAAAAAAAAATATGCTCACTTGCTCATCAAAATATTCCCAATAAATATTATGAAACACTAAAAGTAAAACATTTATTCTACATAACCCCAATGGCTCGCCTTTATTTACCCTCATAAGTAATTAAGTCCAAGTAAGAATATAAGTAAAGTTAAGAGGGAATCTACTACGAAATAACAAATCATTAGCCTCTTTGATAAGTTAGGGGAGGAACCATTAACATTTAGAAGCGTCTGGACGGAGGAGGAGGAGAGACACAAAAACAAGAGCCAATTGAACCCCAAACCTTAACTTTAGGACGGAATAAATCAGACGAAATGTGAGTTCGTGAATGACATTAAGTGAGAACTATACGTATTATCTGACCCACCATCACCCAGGGCTTTCAACAGTCGCAACGGCAGTGAAAGATAGCAATCACCAAGCGTCCACCGCGGTCATATATAGAAGCGTTCGGGGTCCCCCTACCGTTCCCTGCAACAGTGTGATGGCTGGGATTACAAGCTGTTTTTATTTTGATTTCTTTTGTTTTCTTGTCTTTTTTGTTTTTGTTTTTTATCATTGAGTCTCGTGTGTGTGTGTGTGTGTGTGTGTGTGTGTGTGTGTGTTATTACTTATATATTCCTATCAGGGGTATGGGCGTGTGTACCTTGTCTTGATAAACCTCCTTAATCCTGCCTTAGATTTTATGAGAAACACCCCACCCCCCCACACACCACACCTTTACCTATTCCCCTCAACTAATTACGTGGACAAATTTGGCAGGTAACATCATAAGACTAATTTAGAATCCATGTCGCGAGTGTCCTGTCTTTGTGAAGGATCTGAACCACTCCTTAAGTAGCAAGAGATATTTACATAGGATCTTGTGTCGTCTCGCCAGGGAAGAGGAGACTGGTACACAAAGCTTATCATTTCCTTGAGCCATTTTTCAAACTGTTTTTTTTTATATATCCATTTTATTGCCTGTGTGTGTGTGTTTATGTTCCGTGGGATGGGTGTCGGCCCCGTCAGCAGGAGAGAGAGAGAGAGAGAGAGAGAGAGAGAGAGAGAGAGAGAGGTGTTCTCCAGCCCCCATATGGTGTTTCTTACTCACTCACTCACTCACTCACCCACCCACTCACCCACCCACTCGGAAGGTGACGCAGCTGCCACCACCCACTCCCGTCATCACATTAAACTTATTATCCCAGAAAAATGAGTATTAAGGTAAATGTGTTTCTGATAACTACTTGACGCCCGTGTTAGTGTCCGCGCCAACTGATAACAGGTGTTGGTGGTTAATAAACTTATATATAATCTTTAATAGAATCAGTGTTTATGTTTCCTTTAAGTGTAATATTTGTCTCTTCTCGTCTTTATCATTAACTCTTCACATCCCGTCTTTATCATTATCTATTTACATCCTCTTCCCTAAAGTTCTCTTCTTTCTCATTATCTCTCTCTAATAATTCCCAATAATATAATAAGACATCCATAATATAGCTTACAATATAGTCAAGGTTAAATTCTAATGTGGTATTTTCTTTAGTTACTAGATAAAACAAATTCTTAAAATACTCAATAGTTATTCTTCAAAATGATAAAAAAAAAAAGTACCTTCTTTTGATATGAATAATGTCGTATTTTTTGTTGTTGTATCTGTGTTAATATTTTTTTTACTAAACTACTTCCTATCATCAGGCTATTAATTATCAGTCATTATTATCTCATGTTCGTTGTAAGTACAGTAACGATACTTAAAGACAATGTTGGTGCATCATAGACCAACGTTGAAATTTAATCTTGGATAACAGCGGCAAGCAAGATGTTGGAGAATGTTCCACGTACTAAACATTAAGTAATAATATTGTATAAAGTATTCAAATATTATCTGTTCCCCCCCCCCCCCCCGCCCCGCTTCTTCCTCCACCTCTCCCTTCTCCACCTCTCCTTCCTCCACCCTCTTCTCCACCCTCTCCTCCATTCCACCCCCCAGACAAGCAATGCAATTATTGAATCGCCGTAAAGACTCGATTATCTGTACACTTTAGCCAGTTTCAAAACACACATGCCCAACGTATCACACCTGCCCACAATAACGTCTCAGGTACACAGTTTACTCATTAACTGAAACACTCAGGTGTGTAGCCGTACAGGTGTTGCGCCTCAGGTAGAGTATAATGAAGTATTAAGTCAACTTTCTTGCCCAGTGACATAAATTGCACGTATAGGTAGACAGTCTCTCACAAACAGACAGACAGACACACATAAATAAGATAAAAATATTCAATTCCTTTCAGCCACGATTGAGGGGGTCATAATAAAAAAAAAAAATCAAAGTTGTGAAGAATTAAAAATAAATGATAATAACGGTAATATTAAATGAATAATAACAATAAAAATAACAACAATAAACACATTACAATAACAATAAACCAAACATTAAAAACATTATATAAATCAACTGCCTTAGTAAAAAAAAAAAAAGGTCACCACATACAGTAAATCCGTAAATAAAACGTAAAAAGAAAAACCCGACCTAATCCCTCGTGTTATGAGGACAGGAGCCGGGTCAACTATGCTCAAGAGGACACAATGGTATATAGCCTTCTTGTTTGTTTAGCCTTTGTAACATTGGGGCTTTTTGTGCCCAATGTTTATACTGTGTTGAGGCGAAACATTTAAGTGTCTTGTCTGGTATAGTGTTTAGAGTGTTGAGGTAATTAGGTTAAATCCTCTCCTTCCTTCCTTCCTTCCTTTCTTTCAACAACTTTTTCTACTTCCCTGAATTATTTTCCTTCTCTCCTTTAATCCCTCTCTGTCTCTCATTATCTCTCTAACTGAATCATTCCCCTCCCCCCTCACTCCCTCAATCCCTCCCTCTCCTTTTCTCTCCCTCTCTCCCCCCCTCTCTCCCCCCCTCTCTGATTCTGTCTCTCCCTCAATCCCACCCTCCCTCCCGCTCTCATTCTCTCCTTCCCGCCGTCCCTCGCTTATTCCCTCCCTCCCTTCCGTCCTCCCTCATTTCATCTTTCATTCCCTCCCTGCCTCCCTCACCTGGCCCTTGACACAGGTAAGGACGGGGGGGGGGGGGGGGGGGTACCTGCCACTGTGCCCTGAGACTCACCGTTCTGGGAGGTGCGGACGTCCTGTAAGTCCTGTTGTTGTTGTTGTTGCTGTTGTTGTTGTTGTTGCTGCGACTGGTGGGATTTGGGGCTGTGGTGCGGGTTGTCGCCTTGTCCTGACGATCCCCCGGAGGCCGCAGCCGCTGCCGCCGCTGCCGCAGCCGCAACAGCCGCGTTGTTGACTCCCTCCTTGGCCAGTGACTCCGCTGTGGCGAGAGAGAGAGACACACACGCACATATATAAACAGTTAACACTTGAGAAAGAGGCCATTAACTGCTTTATTATTGCCAAGGTCTCCAGTCCTTTATTTTATCTTAGGTTGAGAAAATAGTTTATTATACTCGGTCTGTGAAGCTCGGACATAAAGATAAACACTGACAAAAACCTGAACCACAAACTGTCGACAAAAACTGTGAAGGAGGGAGGGAGGGAGGGAGGGAGGGATTCAGGGAGTGAGGGTAGAAGGCAACACGTGCTGCCCAGTTGTGTTGTGTTTGGTAGCTCCGTCACTCTATAATAGCTCCGTCACTCTCTGGTAGCTCCGTCACTCATCGGCAGCTCCGTCACTCTCTGGTAGCTCCGTCACTCATCGGCAGCTCCGTCACTCTCTGGTAGCTCCGTCATTCTTAGATGTTGGAGATTTTGACCCACACAGGTAAGGGTGATGAGGGGGGGAGGGAGGTGGGGAGGGATGTTAACCCCTTAATGGTCACTGTCTGGTAATTCTGACGCCCTCCACCACCACCAATACCTGTCCTCCACCACCACCACCAATACCTGTCCTCCTACACCACCACCACCAATACCTGTCCTCCTCCACCACCACCACCAATACCTGTCCACCACCACCACCACCAATACCAATACCTGTCCTCCACCACCACCGCCACCAATACCTGTCCTCCACCACCACCACCACCAATACCAATACCTGTCCTCCACCACCACCACCGCCACCAATACCTGTCCTCCACCACCACCAATACAACACCTCCACATTCTTCTGCCATTGCCTTACTGATCATCACACAAGATTATCCTCATTCTTTAAAACATCCAAACATTCATCTTTATCTATGAAAATGTTTACCTGAGTTAAAATTACTAACTGGTAATTTATATTTAACCAACACAAGTATTGACCCTTTAAAGACCTGTTCTTGTGTGGGGTTAATAATATACGTAAATGTAAATAAAGTAAAATATATGTAAAATAGTGTAAAAAATGTGTAAAAAAAATCACTACACTTGACAGCATAAATTTTTCCGAACGTCATTTGTCTCTTGTTTTTGTCTTATATAAATTTCCTGTCAAGAGCAGGTGTGATGATCAAGCTCAGGTCTTATCGTAGAAATTAATAATGAATAGAGTCTTAAGAGTTTTATAGCTAAGTGAAGACTCAATTTTTAAGAGCGACGGGTGCTAGTTGATTGGGAGGAGTGCTAGTTGATTGGAAAGACAGGTGCTAGTTGATTGGGAGGAGTGCTAGTTGATTGGGAGGAGTGCTAGTTGATTGGGAGGAGTGCTAGTTGATTGGAAAGACAGGTGCTAGTTGATTGGAAAGACAGGTGCTAGTTGATTGGAAAGAGTGACAGGTGCTAATTTATTGGAAACATTTCATCCATTCAACCTCTAACCTTCTTCAACCTCTCACCCCTTCAACCTCTGACCCCCTTCAACCTCTGACCTCCTTCAACCTCTGACCTCCTTCAACCTCTCACCCCTTCAACCTCTCACCCCTTCAACCTCTCACCCCCTTCAACCTCTGACCTCCTTCAACCTCTGACCCCTTCAACCTCTGACCCCTTCAACCTCTGACCTCCTTCAACCTCTGACCTCCTTCAACCTCTGACCTCCTTCAACCTCTGACCTCCTTCAACCTCTCACCCCTTCAACCTCTGACCTCCTTCAACCTCTGACCTCCTTCAACCTCTCACCCCTTCAACCTCTGATCTCCTTCAACCTCTGACCTCCTTCAACCTTTCACCCCTTCAACCTCTGACCTCCTTCAACCTCTGACCTCCTTCAACCTCTCACCCCTTCAACCTCTAACCTTCTTCAACCTCTCACCCCTTCAACCTCTGACCTCCTTCAACCTCTCACCCCTTCAGCCTCTCACCCCTTCAACCTCTAACCTTCTTCAACCTCTCACCCCTTCAACCTCTCACCCCTTCAACCTCTAACCTTCTTCAACTTCTCACCTTCTTCAACTTCTCACCCCTTCAACCTCTAACCTCCTTCAACCTCTCACCCCTTCAACCTCTCACCCCTTCAACCTCTCACCCCTTCAACCTCTCACCCCTTCAACCTCTCACCCCTTCAATCTCTCACCCCTCCAACCTCTCACCCCTCCAACCTCTCACCCCTCCAACCTCTCACCCCTCCAACCTCTCACCCCTCCAACCTCTCACCCCTTCACCCTCTCACCCCTCCACCCTCTCAACCCTCCACCCTCTCACCCCTCCACCCTCTCGCCCCTCCAACCTCTCACCCCTCCAACCTCTCCCAACACAATTCTTATTATATTTCACTCCCTCCCTCCCTCCCTCCCTCCCTCCATCTCTCTATCCTATTTCCCGTCATTAACACCTCCCTTCCCCTCCCTCTCTCTCTGTCTCCCTCCCCCCCCCCTCTTCCCCCCTCTTCCTCCCTCTCCCCTTCGTACTAATTAAAAAAAAACTTAAATTATACAACTTGGTGCATTTTTGGCTTCGTTAGTCAGGTTAGATTATGTCTTACTGACCTGACGTATGGATGTTGCCTCCTGGTGAGGGTTTGTGTTCATTTTAAGTGTGATTGAACGTAAGTATTATTATCATAGTAGGTTTTTGTTAAGGGTTGAGTCTGTCTGTCTGTCTGTCTGTCTTTCTGTCTGTCTGTCTGTCTGTATACGGATTCATATGAGACTTTAAGTATGCAAACAAAATACAGTGTTGATTTATATTCTGTACTCAGTATCATAAAATCTATTAATGCATTCACCATACATTGATTTATACATTCACTATACATCGGTTTATACACTCACTATACATCAGTTTATACACTCACTATACATCGGTTTATACACTCACTATACATCAGTTTATACACTCACTATACATCAGTTTATACATTCACTATACAATATATTCTCTAAGCACTGATTCACTCGTCATACAATATCCTCACTATATGCTGATACACTCACTATATATGACATGGTTTCATACACTCACCATACAATACAATGACTCATATATTCACTATAGAAAACAGTGTAATAATAAGCATTGGAAACTGATTTTTTCTCAATGAAGCAAAATATAGCTAATCTGAAATACGGATGAAACGAATGAAAAATAAGGAAAAAATCTGAAATACGGGGAAAAAATCTAAAATGCTCCCCCCCCCCCAAAAAAAAAAAAGAAATACGGAAAAAATACGGGAACAATTTGAAATACGGAGAAAAAAATCTGAAATCCAATAAAAAAAATCTGTAATGCAGGGAAAAAAAATTTAAAATCCAAATTAAAAAATCTGAAATACGGAAAAATACCGGAAAAATCCGAAATACGGCAAAAATCGGAAGAAAAAAAATCTGAAATACGACAAAATTCTGAAATACCAGTAAAATCCCTCTAAACCCCACAAAAATTAAACACAAAACCTCATACATACCAAACGAAGAATATTGACACACCGGCTCAAAGTACACAAGAAAGAATAAAGTCTCTTGAAAAACAGTAAAAAAAAAAAAAGAAAAGCAAATTAAATGAAAAACCGTAAATAAAAAATGAGTTTCCAAATATCCAAGAAAAAAATAAAACCCAAGGAAAATAGAAAGATTTGAAGGAAACTTTCTGACCGCTGTTGATGTGATTAAAAACGATTGGGGGAAGGAAGAAGAGTGGAGAAATAATGCGATTAGTAAAGTCTCTAACAATCGCAACTTGTTAATCCTTCCAATCTCATTTGTTTGATTATCTTCCTCCGGCTCTCTCTCTCTCTCTCTCTCTCTCTCTCTCTCTCTCTTTCTCTCACGTTTTACGGCTACTTTTTATCGTTTTATTTAGTATTCTCTTTCGTCTTATTATTTTATTGCGACGTTTATAGCATTCATGGTATCTGAACCCATCTTATAGTCAACGAATTTGTTTGTATTTTTTAAGTTTGTTCGTGTTACGGTTTTTATAAGTACCAGAATGTCAAACACTTTCATTATTAATATGTTTCTGTGGCAGTTTTTAATAACATACATTATAAAGATGGTAAATGAAAGATTAATAAGGTAACTAAACTTAGAACAAAAGAAAGTGTACAGGGTATGTCGCGAGGGGGAGGAGGACATGATAGCATTTGGGAAAAGGCTTGGATTCCGCATCACAACATAAGTACAACAAAGGCCAATAAGAAGAAGAAGGAGGAGGAAGGAAGGAAGGAGACCGAAAAAAAAGAAAGAAATAGCATAGAAGGTTGATGGTTAAGAGGATCGGATCCGTAATTAAGAGGCTCGGAGTCTTTTTCGTGGAAGATCACGCAACACGTCATTTATTGTTATCCGCCGTCTATTGTGCTTCCTAAACAGGTCCGTCCTGATTGGTGATTTGCAGAAAATGTTCTATTACAATTTTTATTTTCTAAATACATTGGCATTTCTTCTCGTAAAGGTAATTGAGGTGAGTTTTTTTTTTTTCTTTAGGTGATCAACGTGACTTTCTACAGTATTGGGAGATGAGATAATTACACGTATTGAGAAACGGATGTGAATAAAATACCTACAAAACAGATCAATCAACATATACCTGAGAGCCAATCAACATACACCTGAGAGCCACACCTTTACCTGTGTCTTTCTCTCAATCAAGCTCACCTGTTGTCAGACCAGGAGCTTAACGAGAATAAAATAAGAACACAGTCTTTCGTAAAATAGTAAAGAGTAAAAGAATTATTGGATTTCTGTCTTTATTTATCTTTAGGTTAGGTTGATGTATGTTTTAATTCATGGTAAAATACATACATACATATATACATACATACATACATACATACATACATACATAAAAAGTACCTGAGGGAGAACCACCTTGTTATCGACCTCATCTCGTTATCAGTTATACGTCTTTATATATATCTACTCTCTCTCGCTTACTATCTTTCTGTCTACCTATTTATACCTTTCTCTCTATCTCTCTCTATCTATTTGTTTTTCTATCTACGTTTCTATGTATCTATCCATCTTTTTATCTGCATATCTCTCTCTCTCTCTCTCTCTCTCTCTCTCTCTCTCTCTCTCTCTCTCTCTCCAATTAAGAAAAAATCCCACAGCGGTATTAGTCGCCGAGACATCTTAGTAAAGTTGACCCCTCAAAAAATACACCTTGAAAAAAAAGACACCCTCCCCCCCTTACCCCCTCCTCCTCCCCCCCCCCCCCCCCCTTACCCGAGCGATCCAATATCACACAACATAATCAGCAGAGATAATTATACGGTGAAGATCTGCGCAGTAATTAAAACTTTAATGAATTAATTGATAGGAATCATTAGGGGAGGCGCTGCATTTTTTTTTTTTTTTATAAAAGTGGGGACCTCCTCCACCTCACCTCTCAGCCAAGTGGAAAAGTCGATTTTTTTTTTTTTTACCCTTCAAAAATTTTCTTCTCTGTTCTTCCAAATACTTTCGTTCTTTTCGTTATGTTGAGTTTTGCTAGTCGATGTTTTTTTTTTTGTGGGGGGGGGGGGGTGGGGTGGTGGTGTTATTGATGATGTTATATTGTGTTATTTATTAAAGATTATTATGATGTTTTAATGACGGGAATATGAAGAAGAAGTAGATGATTATGATAAGTCTTTACCTAACACCTGTTAAAAATGTCTCCTTGGGTCGCCGTTGTGAATAATTACGATATGCTTGTTAAATAATTTTTTTTTTATTTTTTTTTTTTTTTTTTTTACATCACTTGACGAGCCTCTAAAAATCGACGACGAAAACTATCCCTGGTAGGGTATTACATTTCCCGTGAAGGAGAATGAACCTTAATATCACCCTATCATAAATGTCATTATATCTCGGGTTGGTGAGGGTTGTACCAGTTGCATTGTGATTAGTGTTGTCATAAAAATGTGTAACGCGAGGAGACATAGAGAAAAAAACCCGGAGATAATATGATTAATGACTGATGCGATGAGAGTTGATTACACTCCCTGGATTAAAAAAAAAAAATTAAAATATAAAAAAAATTACATGGGGAAAAAAAAATCAAAGTTTGCATAATTTCTTTAGTCGTAGTTTTCTTTCCCCCTCTCTGGAAAACAATTACGTTATTGACTTCTTTTAGGGGGGTTTAAATTTAACATCTTATTCTTCTCCTTTGTTATTTCCACTCCATCTATCCCACATGTTAAAAAAAAATAAATCTTGAAAGTAATTATTTTTTTTTTTAAAGGGAAAGGAAGGAAACTATTTGAAACGAAGTCTTCAGTGGCTATTAACTGCGATTAATTTCAGTGAATCTAATCCCTATTGATTAACTAACACCAGAAAAATCACGTAAAGGATTATTCTAATTGGATATTGGAGACATAAAATTAATTCCGCTTAAATATCTCCAAATGACGATAATACTCACTTTAATACCTCACTTAAGTTTGATAGATGAGAAATATTACTAAAATGTGTCGTATCTTGGACTTGTTCACTATACAGGTTACTTAAGTGTACTGTAGTAGAGGTTCTATACGATACGGCTACTTAAGTGTACTATGTAGTCAACTTACACAGGGGAGGAAACATGAGCAGTCTTGGGTGATACTTTATACCTGAACCTGCTATAAGTTTTTTTAGGGGAGAGAGAGAGAGAGAGAGAGAGAGATGGGGTGTAGTTCGTCTTTCTTTTTTAACATAATGCTCTTGTGATGTTACCATGAGTGATGTTGTTTGAGAGACCAGCAAATAAGTTAATGATCATCCTACCTGCTGTATGTTAATTATCTCACCTGTATAAGTTAATGATCACCCTACCTGCTGTATGTTAATTATCTCACCTGTATTTGTCATAGTGTTTATATTATGATGATAGTATAATGGTATAAATAGTAATGGTAGTCGCTATTTATTACCAATTGCTAGTTATTGTCTTGGTATAGTTTCAACATCGACACTTTGAATTGCCTCGTTAACATTCCCACCTGTGGTCTACAACATTCATAATTCCAACATAACTAGTCTATAACATTCTCATCTACAACATTCTCACCTCCAACATTTATATCTCCAACATCGGTCTCCAATAACTTCAACACACACCCCTTCCAACATCGGTCTACAATAACTCCAACACACACCCCCTCCAACATCGGTCTCCAATAACTCCAACACACATCCCCTCCAACATCGGTCTCCAACAAACATCCTCCAACACAACTGGTCTCCAACACTCACCGGCAGCCCTGAGCAGCTCCTTGGCGTTAGGTTCATATTGTGAGAGTCGCTTCAATTTCTCAGTCAATTCCTCCTCCAGGCGCCGCCGAGCTCGTTTCTCTTTCTTCAACTTACGCAGGTACAGCACTAGTGAGAGGGAGAGAGGAGTGGGGTGTTGGTGAGTACAGCACTAGTGAGAGGGAGAGAGAGGAGTGGGGTGTTGGTGAGTAGAGCACTAGAGAGAGGGGTGGGGTGTTGGTGAGTACAGCACTAGTGAGAGGGAGAGAGGAGTGGGGTGTTGGTGAGTACAGCACTAGTGAGAGGGAGAGAGGAGTGGGGTGTTGGTGAGTACAGCACTAGAGAGAGGGGTGGGGTGTTGGTGAGTACAGCACTAGTGAGAGGGAGAGAGGAGTGGGGTGTTGGTGAGTACAGCACTAGTGAGAGGGAGAGAGAGGAGTGGGTGTTGGTGAGTACAGCACTAGTGAGAGGGAGAGAGGAGTGGGGTGTTGGTGAGTACAGCACTAGTGAGAGGGAGAGAGGAGTGGGGTGTTGGTGAGTACAGCACTAGAGAGAGGGGTGGGGTGTTGGTGAGTACAGCACTAGTGAGAGGGAGAGAGGAGTGGGGTGTTGGTGAGTACAGCACTAGTGAGAGGGAGAGAGGAGTGGGGTGTTGGTGAATACAGCACTAGGGAGAGAGAGGAGTGGGGTGTTGGTGAGTACAGCACTAGTGAGAGGGAGAGAGGAGTGGGGTGTTGGTGAGTACAGCACTAGTGAGAGGGAGAGAGGAGTGGGGTGTTGGTGAGTACAGCACTAGTGAGAGGGAGAGAGGAGTGGGGTGTTGGTGAATACAGCACTAGGGAGAGAGAGGAGTGGGGTGTTGGTGAGTACAGCACTAGTGAGAGGGAGAGAGAGGAGTGGGGTGTTGGTGAGTACAGCACTAGTGAGAGGGAGAGAGGAGTGGGGTGTTGGTGAGTACAGCACTAGTGAGAGGGAGAGAGAGGAGTGGGGTGTTGGTGAGTACAGCACTAGTGAGAGGGAGAGAGAGGAGTGGGGTGTTGGTGAGTACAGCAATAGTGAGAGGGAGAGAGAGAGAGAGATAGGAGAGAGGGGGTTGGAGAGGGAAGATGGTTAGCACAGCACTATAGATAACAAGTGATTGGAGGTCATAAATTTATACAACACTGTAGATAATGATTACAGCACTGTATCGGGTGAAACAGATGGAGGGGTGCTTAGGGGGTACAGTGCTGGGGGGGGGGGAGGGTGACAAGGGAGTGGAGGCAGAAGGGAGTGGATTAAATACAGGTGGAGGGGTATGAAGGGAAGGTAGAGGGAGGGAGGGAGGGAAAGGGAGGTGCAAAGGAGGTGGAGTGAGCCTGAGGGAGGGAGAGGGAAGTGGAGAGAGGTGAAGGGAAGTGGAGGGAAAAACATAAACACGACACAGTTACAGACGATGAAGAAAACACAATATTTAAGGGTAGACTGATGAATCCAAAGGCTGAAATATTACTCCAAGAAATAACACTTAAGAGACATAAATAACATCAATACCATAACTCTGAGAATAATAACAACGACTGAGAACAATAACAACGGCAGTAGTTTATTGATGTGAGAGAGACAAAACTTTAACGGGAAGTATTAGTTAGATATCAAATAAAATAGGAGTAAGATTAATGACCATATTCCTCCTTGACAACCATAACACAAAGCTACTCTAGTATTGTGTGTGTGTGTGTGTGTGTGTGTGTGTTATCTTTCTTATTCCTGTTACGTCTTAGCCAAAGTGTTCAGTTTGAATTTTCTTTTCGTCTTTGTTTCACCATCATTACCGACGCTGACATCTTAGAACTTTATAGCAAGTTAGGGAGTGTGAGGAAGTTTGTGCAGAGATGGTGTCCCCCTCCCTCCCTCTCTCTCCCTCCCGTCGACTGAGGGAGGGAGGGAGGGAGGGAGGATGGGAGAAGGAGGGAAGAAGAAAGGAAGGAGGGAGGGAGGTAGGAAGGAGGTGTAGGGAGGGGGAAGGAGGAAGGGGTAAAGGTGTAGGGAGGGGGAAGGAGGGAGGGGTGAAGGTGTAGGGAGGGGGAAGGAGGGAGGGGTGAAAGTGTAGGGAGGGGAAGGAGGGAGGGGTGAAGGTGTAGGGAGGGGGGGAAGGAGGGAGGGGTGAAGGTGTAGGGAGGGGGAAGGAGGGAGGGGTGAAGGTGTAGGGAGGGGGAAGGAGGGAGGGGTGAAGGTGTAGGGAGGTGGAAGGAGGGAGGGGTGAAGGTGTAGGGAGGGGGAAGGAGGGACGGGTAAAGGTGTAGGGAGGGAAGGAGGGAGGG
This sequence comes from Homarus gammarus, assembly GCA_958450375.1. Lineage (NCBI taxonomy): Eukaryota > Metazoa > Arthropoda > Malacostraca > Decapoda > Nephropidae > Homarus > Homarus gammarus. The sequence goes on along the minus strand of CAUDMG010002282.1, from coordinate 697,153 downwards.
GTGAAGGTGTAGGGAGGGGGGGGGAGGGAGGGAGGGAGGGAGGGGTGAAGGTGTAGGGAGGGGGAAGGAGGGACGGGTAAAGGTGTAGGGAGGGGGAAGGAGGGAGGGGTGAAGGTGTAGGGAGGGGGAGGGAGGGAGGGAGGGGTGATAGTGAGAGGGGGGCCACTTCAGTAAGTCTCTACATCAAAACACCACTACATTCTAAGTAACAACTCACGTTTGACCTTCTCGTCCTCGACCAGTTGCTTCTCCAGTCTCTCCCGCATCTCCTTCTGCCTCTGGAACTCCAGCTGAAGGTGCTCTGTGTGGACACGTCGGGAGAAGAAGAAAAACTTGTAGTTGAAATACAAGAGGTAACTTGTACGTGACTCGAGGACACTCACAATGACAATAATGTTTTGGAGTTTTTTTATCTCTCTCTCTCTCTCTCTCTCTCTCTCTCTCTCTCTCTCTCTCTCTCTCTTTCTTTATTTAATGTTTTTTTTGGGGGATATGAAAAATTTATTAGGTATATTAAACTTATAAGTGTATATTAGAGTGAATTTATTCCTACATTGAAAGATCGTCGAAAAATATACGTGAGTGATAGATATTGCAACTCTTCCTCTTCCTCTTCTTCCTCCTACTCTTCCTCCTACTCTTCCTCCTTCCTCTCCTTTTTCTCTTTCTACTTCTCCTTCTCCTCTGCCTCCACCTCTAACATTCGTCGCTAACTCTCACACTCCCACCAAACTTCTCTTCATTTACACAACTCTCTTCCTCTCTCTATCACTCTCATTTGCCACTCAACCACGCACTCGGACACTCATTCAGTCACCTCCTCCCCCCCCCCCCCTCCCCCTCCTCACCTCTGTTACCCTCCCTCACTTTTGTCTCCTCTCATATAAATCGACCTCTTTTCTCCCTTGCACGCGACTCTCCTTCCCACTCATTCGTCTCCCCCTCCCTACTCACCCACTCACCTGTTTCCCCTCACTACTCATCCGCCACTCATTACCCTCTGCCAAATCATCACTCACTTCCTCCCCTCCCGCAGTTTATTCACTTCTTTCCCCTCACTCACCTCTTTTACTCTCCCCCCCTCTACCTCCCTCTCTCCCCCCTCTACCTCCCTCTCTCCCCTCTACCGCCCTTTCTCCCCCCTCTACCGCCCTTTCTCCCCCCCCCCTCCCCATTACCTTCACTCTATGCCAGTCACCGACCAGACACCCCTCTACTACCCCCCTCCCCCATCCCTCTCTCCTCCACCTCCCCATCACTCACTCAACCCCCCACCTTCCTAACCCGCTCCCTCCCTCACCCCCCACCTTCCTAACCCGCTCCCTCCCTCACCCCCCTTCTGTCCCTCCTATCTTCCTCACTCACCCACATCCCACTACCTCCCTCACCCTCCTTCTGTCTCCCCCTACCTCCCTCACTCACCCACCTCCCCCCTACCTCCCTCACTCACCCACATCCCACTACCTCCCTCACCCTCCTTCTGTCTTCCCCCTACCTCCCTCACCCTCCACCTCCTTCACCCCCTTCTGCCCCCCCTACCTCCCTGACCCTCCACCTCCCTCACCCCCTTCTGCCCCCCCTACCTCCCTCACTCACCCACCTCCCTTCCACCTCCCTCACCCACCTCCCCTCCACCTCCCTCACCCCCTTCTTCCCCCCTACCTCCCTCACCCTCCACCTCCCTCACCCCCTTCTGCCCCCCCTACCTCCCTCACCCCCCACCTCACTTACCCTTCTCTCTGATCCACTGTTTTTCCTCGTGCCTGACGCTCTCTGCTGCCACTTTCAGGAGGTTCTGAATGTTGCCCAGGAGGTTCTCAAGCGAGGAGAGGGGCGGGTGGTGCGGAGTGGGCGTCGTCACGTCTCCTGAGCCGCCCATGCTAAGTCCCGCCAGCCCACTCAAACCTGTGTGTGTGTGGGGCGACCCAAACAAAAGATTGACATCATTGCGAGTTTTGTTTATCAGATTTATTTCAGTCAGATTAAAAAAGGAAAACAAGTGTTATTCAGATATTAATATAGATATAATTGTAGGCGTAAAGAACAGGTTTTTTGGGAAGGATTTTAAAGGTAATTGCAATATAAACCCGATTTCAAGAGGACAGAATCATTAAGTAAACAACAAACAATATCACTGAAACTTTACTAATTAAGGAACTTAACTCACGTAGGAGATATAAAACCTCCAAGTTATCTACCTGAAGAAGAGGTTTTTATTTATTTTTTCTCACCTGGAGGTAAACGGTCTTCGCTAACAGGAAGAAGGGCGGAGCTTTGTGAGGTGGTGGGCGTTGGTACACTACTGCTGCTGCTGCTGCTACTGATGGTGCCGGAGAGAAGGTTACTCATACCTCCTGCCAGACCAGCCACACCCACGATTGAACTGCTGTTGTTGTTGTTGTTGTTGGCGGCGGAGGTGAGGTTGTTGTTGTTGTAGTGTAGTGAGGGGCGGTCTGGGTAGTCGAAGTCCTCCCTATCGCTCAGGTCTGTTTCAGAGACGGAGGTAAATTAGGTTAAGGTGATGGTTAATTAATCCAGGTTAATTACTGTTGCCAGGTGTTCAACATACTGGTAGATGAATATTAATTAGGAAAAAAATATCTCTTTTGAGGAATATTTTTTTAAATCATAAACGGAAAATTGATAGAAATATTAAATAGCATTACTTGTATGTATGTATGTATGTGTAATAACTACAATAAATTACGACATTCACATCAGATATAATCGACATAAAGTAATTAGTCTTGTCCACGCATTGATGTAATAAACCCTCAATTTTATATACTAACAAAAACAAAAAAAAATCATAAGTAGCATGAAATCAAATTATGTTAACCAAGTCGTAACAAAAGAGAATCCTAACTCTTTAAGGAGGAGAATCGAATCCCTTAACCAGTAGGACTAGCGACTGTCACCACGGCTTATTAAATCACCGATACTTTTACTGGAGACGCAGCCAAATCTTCCTCAAGAAGATCAAGATCCTCTTCCTCTTGCGTCTGTAATACGAGTAATATAATCGTGTTCTCTGCTGTATGAAGATAAATAAGTGGCGTAACTCAGTGATACTAGTTCTGAATGTTAGTCTCAGCTGGCGGGTTCCTTAACTTCTGGAGCTTATAGTTTCAGGAAGGCGCTGTTTGGTCCAGCGCTTATTATGACTTAAAGAAATGGTGTTCTCTCACTGGCTAGATTTATAGATTTTTGTTTTTTATTTAATTTTCTTAAACAATGACGATGAAAGAGTATTATAAGCTGGAAATACCTTTTAAAACATTCTTCTACTCTGAATAATCATCAATGTAGATAATTAATGAATCAGATGAATAATAAAGTCAAATAGAGAGACTTCCTTAAGTTTGTGTTTATTTTTGTAACATAATTGAGTTTTGTCTTTATTCGCCTTTACACACGTATGACCAGTAAGGGAAATTCTCGTTTTTTTCTTATTGTTTCTAATCTGTATTTATTTATTTTTTATTGTAGTCACTTCATTAAATCACAAATTTTTTCATGTTAACGTATTCTTACATTCACTACATAATAACGTATTAATCATTATAACAAAATAGACGGTATTGTAATTCCTATTGGCTAGAACATTCTGATGTAGTATATTGCTAGTAAGAATTTTAACCACGAAGAGTTACAAATATAGTTATAAATCCTTAAAGGAGAATAAATTATCATATATTTCCCCTATTTGTAATGTGAGAAATAAGGTCTTTTGATAATTTACGGTGAATAGTATAAATGATAATACGCTTTAAGTTTTGTAATAGACATGGAAAAAGTGGAATAGTAGAAATAGTCAAATAACCTCATAACGGACTCAACAACAGCAACGCACTCAATATCAACACACTAAACATGAACGCACTCAACATGAACGCACTCAACATGAACACATTCAACATGAACACACTCAGTATCTGCCATGGGAACTGAAAGTGTATTTACAAGGGAATACTGAGGAGAGAGAGAGAGAGAGAGAGAGAGAGAGAGAGAGAGAGAGAGAGAGAGAGAGAGAGAGAGACACACACCTGGCTGAGTTAATTAGTTGCCATGAGGTAGGAAATATACCTGGCCATGCAATGAAAAACAATAACAATAAGCAATAATGAAGGTAAAAAAAAAATTATTCTTCCCATTCATGTTGCAGTTCTGGTGGGAAATAATTAAACAACTAGTGGTCATGGTCATATCCAACACACACACAAACAAACAAACAAACAAAAACAATAGCACAGGTGTTTTTATTCCCATCATTTGTCGAGACATTAAAAAAAAAAGCACTTATTTGATCCTTATACCTGGTGAAATAGAAGCAGTAACAAGTAATACTACGGTGGTGTATTGCTAAGTGTTATACGTACATACATACATACATACATACATACTCCCAGGGGTTGAAAAAAAAAATTTATTATTCACAATATTACAATATTTGGATGAGGTGGGGGGGGGGGTGTGGTTATGTATGGTGTATATCTTGTAGTGTATTGTATAGTGCGTTAATACACACGTTTAGTATATTAACTTGAGTTATTGTTCTATAGCTGATGGTTGGTAGAGGAGCCTAACATGTAACAGTGATATACAATTAGACGACACACACACGCACACACACATACACATACACACACACTTACGCACGCACATACACATACACGACACACTATAACCCGAACCCGACCAAACAGGAAGCAGGTCGTCTCACCATTCTTATCATCGAGGTCGTCTGCGTCGGAGAGTCCATCATCCTTGTCGTCGCGGTCGTCTCGGGGCGTAGGGGCATCACTCAGGTCGTCCCGGGAGTCGCTCTTACTGCTCAGATTCAGCGCGTCGCTCTCTCCGTATCCTGCAGGAGGTGTACACATGCGGTCAGGATACATGCGGTCAGGATACATGCGGTCAGGATACAGGCGTGACTGAAGGGTTGCAAGGTGGTGGTGATGGTGGTGGTCTGTTGGAGAGGTGGGTAAGCTAGTTATTGTGACACATGTGTAAATGGTAACATATGTTTAAGGTATGACATATGTGTAAGTTGTAGCACATGTGTAAATGGTGACATATGTGTAAATTGCGACACATGTAAGAGTTGCTGTACACATATGTTTAATTTGTCCAGGTATCCATGACACATATAGGTGATGACGTTAAGCAGGTGTTTATATCTTACAGGTGTTTTAAGTAACACAAATGATTAGGTAACCTAGGAAGCCATATCGCACAGGTGTCTTAAAGACCAGGTGTTTATATAAAGCAATTATATACATGACTCAGGTAAAATTTTTATATTAATTTATATAGCCAAGATGTTTATGTTACAAGTGATCATTGAGAATGTTTATGACAGATGTTTATACGATACAATTAATTATTAAAAAAAAAAACATTGAAGTTATAGAGCCATGGATAATCACCTAATAATCAAAATATAATCACTATAATCATCCAAAACCAATAATAATAATAATAATAATAATAATAATCCCTCAAAAAATTATAATCCAACCCTCAAATAACGGATGATAGATTTAATAACTCTAATCTGAATAAAATAAATAGGTCCGTATGTGTGTTCGTGGTAAATGACTTAACATGGACGCGTCACAGGTCAATAATAAAGGTCTCACCATTTGTTTTATGTGGGGAGGTTGGCCGGTCTGCAGGCTCATCCCTGTCCAGTCCTAACACCCGGTCTGCTCGGTTACGATCCTCACGTATCCTACAGGAAGATACAGTAAAGGATACATGAACATACAGAATACATGAAGATAGAGAATACATAGAATATACATAACTCTTATCATTACAGTACACCATCTGTTCTTCAATAACTACTTAGGTCTTCAAGTGTGTTTATAAGTCACCATTAACTAAGAGAGGTACAATTCGCTCCCCTCCCCCCCCCCCCCCCAAAAAAAAAAAAAAATATATCTCCACAGTTTTATATAAGACAATATGACACAATGGACGAAGGATTTTGACAACCCTACCGAGACAGCAGTAGTCACAGTGTTCATTATGTAATTCATCGATCACCTCCGTAGAGATACTTTTTTGGGGAGAGAGAGAGAGAGTGTACCTGATGTTTTTAGTTACCTGTGTGGTGAGTAATTAGTAAAGCACAAAGTTCTCCAGTGAGGTAAGTAACCTGTCTTTAGCCCAGAATGGAAAGATAGGAAGAATTTTTAGGAATATTATGTTTTTTTTTATTAAACTTTGGCTTTGCTATTCATCATGTATTGTTTAGTGTCAAGAACGTGTTAAAAGGTCTTAATTGTTGAAGCGTGCACACACACACACACACACACCAAGATGTCTGAAGGGCTTTAGGTTAACAGAAAATATTTTACGAGAACATGAGTGACATTATTCCAGCAAAATAATTTTACTCTTAATAACTCTACTAACTTTCTACCATGTGGCCCCTCAGTCTACCCCTCATGTTGCCAGCCAGCGAAGCCATCAACAACATGTATCCTCTTTAGAATTTAATCAGAGGCATTTTTTTTATCAACAGTCAAAATGGCATATCATCCCCTCCTCCTTCCCTCCCTCCTCCTGTTGTGTGTTTACAGAGAGCGAGAGAGACAAGCTGGTGTAGCGAAATGCTTTAGAGACGGAGGGACAGGCAGGATGACACGCACACACACACACACACACACACACACGTCAGCTGAAGGGGGTGCAGGTGGGGGTGGTGGGGGGTATGTAGCGAGACACGACGATGCTTTTACATATTCATAACAACATCTCGGTGACAGCTTATCGTGACATGGATGAGATCAGTGATAGGAGTGATAGCAGTGACACTCTAAGGCTGACAGCTTCTGGGGGAGGATTATAGGCCACGTCTGTTGCTGTCTGTGCCTCCCCTCCCCTTCCCCTCCCCTCCCTACTAAAAACTATCTTTTATTCACGTCTTCTCTAGCTAGTAATTATATCCGGGTCATACAATAGCTATTTTACTGATTGTGGTATCTATAATTTGTTGTGCGATTGTTTGTTTACATAGACAGTTCGTAGGATTGGGAATGTCTCTCTCTCTCTCTCTCTCTCTCTCTCTCTCTCTCTCTCTCTCTCTCTCCACCTCCCTCCTAGAGAAAGAAAATATCTCTATAGAGTCAATAACCAATTAACAGGTAAGGAAGGTGGTTATAGTGAGGAGCCGACACACAAGACAGGTTTGATAAGGTGTGTGGGGGGGAGGTGTAAGGGGGGAGGTGTGTGTGGGGGGAGGTGTGATAAGGGGGAGGTGTGATAGACGTAGGAAACAAGAGGTAGAAGGGTGAGGTGTAGTGAGGTGTATTGTTCTAAGTTAACACGTGTTTGTTCTCACTCACCTCGTGTTGTGTGTTATCATGTTCTTCAGTCTCATTAGAAGAACACGGTTAGGTTGAGTGTTGTTTACAGACAGATGGTAGAGTGAGTGTTCGATACGTTTATTATGACGAGACTGAGTGTGTGTGTGTGTGTGTGTGTGTTTCGTATGTATGTTTCTTCTTGTATGTGTGTTAATCATCATTATCAGTATTAAACGTGTATAATTCATTTTCTTTGTCAATTCAACTAAATTAAGACCTAAAACAAACATTTCCTGTCACCCAAAGACTCGAGAATGTTTTAAACCCGACCCGACCCTAACCTAACCTAACCTAACCTCACCTCACCTCGCCTAACCTACCTAAAACTGAATAATAATGAACAAATAATATATGAAAAGTTAACAGCATAACTTTTCACATCTGCTGTTCTCTGCTGTTCTCTCTGCTGTTCTCTATGCTGTTTCTTCCACAGTTCGGTCTCCGCCTTTTGATATCCCCAATAATTGCATCTGATTATTTTTTCATCATGGGCCATTATTGAACATCAGATTATTATTATTATCATCATTATTTGGGGAACAATATAGGTCTTGCTTTCGTTTCTCCTCTACCCTTACCCCTACACCTACCCCCCCCCCTTCCCACTCCCTACCCCCCTTCCCACTCCCTACCCCCCTTCCCACTCCCTACCCCCCTTCCCTCTCCCTACCCCCTCTCCCCTCTCCCTACCCCCTCTCCCCTCTCCCTACCCCCTCTCCCCTCTCCCTACCCCCCTTCCCTCTCCCTACCCCCCCTTCCCTCTCCCTACCCCCCTTCCCTCTCCCTACCCCCCTTCCCTCTCCCTACCCCTTCTCACCTCTCCCCAAATTCTAACCCTCTTCAACCCTACCCCATCCCCCTGTACCCCCTCTTACCTCTCTTCCCCAACCCAACTCCATCCCCCCCCCTGCCCCACCCCTTCTGCCCATCCTTAAACCCCCCCTCTCCCCCACCCCTCCCCCCTCTCCCCCACCCCTCCCCCCTCTCCCCCACCCCTCCCCAACAAGCCATACGTCCCGGTATTATATAGTTTTACCGAAGGTTTCTGAAACGACGACAAAATAACCGAACGTGACTTGTGGTTTTCTCATAAAGATCAAAGGTGTGTAATATACATACGAAATAAGAATATATATAAAGGTGATTATAATGAGGTAATTAAACCAGTCGTTAAGGTGGTAATTATTATGAAATGGTTAGAAAAAAAAATATATAAGGAATTAAGATTAAAAAAAATGTATGAAAAGATGAAAGTTATGAAATGGGGGATATTTTTTTTTTAGTTATTAAAGGACTAGAAGCCGTAAGTTAAATGTAGTGTGTTAAAAGTAATGGAAATATAGAGGTAATTTTTACTATGGTAGCCAGGTTATAGAGAGAGAGAGAGAGAGAGAGACGAACAAAGAACAAATATATAGAGAAAAAAGAAGCGAGAAAGAAAGAGAGAGAGAGAACAAGGTAAATCGAAAGAGAAAGAAAGAAAGAAAAGATAAAGAAAGCGAGAGAAAGAGAGCAACTCCCCCCATACCCGGTCTAAAATACAGCCTCCATACATCAATAAAATAGCTCCTTATATACCATGTCCATATAATCATTGAGCTAAAAGAGATCTGATTAATAACTCAAGGAAGGGGTCAGAAAAAAAAAACCACGAAGTAAATCCAGAAATTAGTGATACCTTGAAGAGAGAATAGGGGGAAGGGGAGGAAGGGGGTGGGGGGAGGGGGAAGGAAGGGGGTGGGGGGAGATGGGAGAAAGGGAGGAGAAGGCCACAAGAACGGTAATCAATGGATCATAAGGCCTCTTTCCTCTCTGGTTATTACAATGCACCACGATTTAATTGATAGTTAGTGATTTAGTGCCGTTTGACATGCAATGACCCCCCCCAACCCCTACCCACACATTCCCCCCCCCCCCACGCGCGCTGGAAGTTATATAGAATTTGATGCTATATCTCGCCTCTAACTCTCTTATTGTCATGTTGAGACTACGTTTGTTGTGTTTATGAACGCTGGGTTGTGTTTGGTTAGGTTAGGTGGAAGGGATTTGATGTTGTGGTGGTGTGGGGAGAGGGGGTTGTGGGGAGAGTGGGGAGAGGGTTATGGGGAGAGGGTTGTAGAAACGAGGGAGGGATGACTCTAAATGGTGGAGGTTGGTGGCTATTTTTGAGTTTTAATTAGTGGAGGTAATAGTTATGTTTAAATGACCTCCGTGCGGCAATTTTGAAGTTTATTTCTTTCTACGTGAGGTAATTTATTAATACACCCGGTTGATGATCTCTGATTATGTTTTTATATATGTGAATCGCATTTTTTTTTTCATTCGTTTATTTAATTTTTTTTTCATATTTAATATTTTATAAATCTGAATCGCAATGTTTTTGTTTTTTCATTTCATCTATATTGATATAAAACTCCTGTCATTTATATTCTTATCTCATTAGAGGTTTTAAGGAAGGAATCATAAACTACATCAAATAATACGTTTTCTTGGTAATTCACAGATCGGTTACACACACACACACACGACGCCGCGTCTAGACTCATAAAACTCATAATATATTGAAAATTAACTGAGTAAGTACTAGGTGTGGTGTAACGCAGGTAAATGGGTCGTGTGTAGCGCAGTCGCCTACCAGGTGCCACGGCTCTACCTGCTCTAGCTACCTGTAATTTAGATGGATGGATGGATGGTGGGAATGGGTGGATGGATGAATGGTAATGGGTGGGAATGGATGGGTGGATGAATGGTAATGGGTGGGAATGGATGGGTGGATGAATGGTAATGGGTGGGAATGGGTGGGGTTGGATGGATGGATGGATGGATAGATAGATAGATAGATGGAATAGAATGGATGAATAGATGGTTGGATAGATGGATGGACAAGTAGACTGACCGACAGATAAATATTTATTCAGTAAATTTGGTCTAAAAATAAATAAAAAGTAATTTTCTTATTTTAGAGTAATTATTTAACCCAAATAAAACTAATAATTGGTTGTAAATCGGAAACCTCACATAATTTGTTATTAAAATCTGGAAATTTGTTGTAAAATTATAAATGATTATATTATTGGGTCATTGCTCATATAAGTTCTTGATATGGTCTTAATATTTACTATAAAATAAAATTATAGAAGTTGGTAAAAAGCGAAGTAAATATCATATAACTAACAAATCCAATATATAATTCAAGAAAACTCATAAATCTGTCATATAATTTAACACTACTCATAAATTTGTCACATAATTCAACAAAAACTCACAAATCTTTCATATAATTTAACACTACTCATAAATTTGTCACAATTCAACAAAAACTCACAAATCTGCCATATAATTCAACAATACTCACAAATCTGTCATATAATTCAAGAAAACTCACAAATCTGTCATATAATTCAGGAAAACTCACAAATCTGCCATATAATTCAACAATACTCATAAATCTGTCATATAATTCAACAAAACTCATAAAGTCACTAAATGCCTTAAATTACTCATAAATTTGCCTCGTAACTTAATACATTTCACTCATAATATCGTCATAAAGAATAAATCTCCATATTTCTTATCTATCATAAACTCGTACACACACACACACACACACATTAGAGTGCGTTCCCGTTGTCATGCGCAAGTGAGTTGTGTTAAATTATATCGGTCTGGACAGGTAGAGTGCGGGAGGCAGTGGAGGGAGGAGGAGGAGGAGAGAGAGCGAGAGTTGTATCGGGTGGAGTCAAGTTGGGAAGGAAGGGGACGGTGGAGGAGGTGTGGAGGGAAGAGGAAGGGTGGAGGAGGAGGAGGAAGGAAGGGAGAGAGAGAGGTGTAGAGAAGGAGGGAGGAGAGGGGTGGGAGGGAACAGCGTCATGCCTCACACTACCATGCCAATCACCCACACGCTAACACTCCCCACCACCCATTACCAACATGCAGCGACTTCTGATTGGCCTGAATGATACCTCCCCCACCATACATATTTCACTCTTAAATTAGTATCGGCTTCTGATTGGTCACGGTGATAACATACGTATCCTTCTTTTAGTTTCCGATTGAGAATGAGTTACAGGGGTTTAGGTTAAGAGGGTGGAACTTATTATTGTTTACGTCTGTGGAATAGTATAGCCCCAGGCCACCAGAGGGATCTTAGGTTACATCACGCAGAATCTCGAGTTGTTTCCATTCTTACTAATTAAGGAGGTGTTTTGATATTGAGTGTAGAGTCTTGGTATAATTTTTGTCGCCATTTTGGATTTGGTGTTTGTTGTGTTATTTCTCGTATAAAGGGAAAAAAAATTAACTTACAATTTATTGATAATCTATTTTTTATATCGTAACTTAAGGGAGACAGTTAAATAGTTATTCATATATACATTTAAAGAAGAAATTTAACTTAAAATCTATTGAAAATTCATCTTTATGTCGCATTTTAAAGTGAGTTAGTTAGATACTCTCTCACATCATTAAATAAAGGAGATTTTTATCGTAGGAATCTTTGTGAGTTGTTTATCGTAGGTTGATAGGTGGTGGTAGTAGTACTATTGATGGTGGTGGAATGACGAGTAGTTGTGGTAGTAGTGGTGATGGTTTGGTGGGTGGGGAGAAGGGGGGAGAAGGGGGGAGGGAGGTAGGGAGAAGGGAGGGAGGTAGGGAGAAGGGGGGAGGTAGGGAGAAGGGGGGGTGGTAGGGAGAAGGGGGGAGGTAATGGAGGGATCGAGTAGTAACACAAGGAGGAGGAGGAGGAGGAGGAGGGGGAGGAGGAGTGGACGGACATAATCTAGGAGTCAAATTACCTGGATGTTGTTAGTGTGGCATGAAGAAGCACCAGGAGGAAGGGGAGGAGGAAGAGGAGGTGGAGGAGGTGGAGGAGGAAGAGGAGGTGGAGGACAAAAAAGAAGAGGAAGAAGAAGAGGAAGATGATGAAATGGCCGACAAAGAGGAAGCAGAAGAGTTGGAGGAAAAGGAAGAGGAGGCAAAAGAGGGGAAGAGGAGTCAGGAGGAGGAGGAGGGGGGGGGGGGAGGAGGACCTCTCAATACAGTATCCTGCAGAAACATCCTGTGATCCCGCGCCCACTGAGGAAGCTCCTGCCTCCTGCATTATATTATTGACTCACTAATACCTACCCTACACACCTCCCTCCTCCTCCTCCATCATCCTCCTCCTCCCTGCGCTACACACCTCCCTCCTCCTCCTCCATCATCCTCCTCCTCCCTGCGCTACACACCTCCCTCCTCTTCCTCCATCACCCTCCTCCATCACCCTCCTCCACCTACCCCCACACACCTATTCTTCTCCTCCTCCACCCTGGCCTACACACCTCCACCCTACCCTCCACCCTCCACCTACAATACCGATGTTTCCCTAATGTGCAGTTGAAGCCAACAAGTATCCCGACTTGATTTATGGAGATAAATAATCATAATACGGGGTCATTAAACGTAATCAAATCATGCACAATACTTTATTATATCAATTACCTTCTTGCAAACTCACTAATTGCATACATATCCGTTTCCCGAAATGAAAAATGCAACATAACTGCGGTCATTAGACACAAATTCATATTTCCACAATGATCTATGTTTTGCACGCTGGAAAAATCCGATTTTTGTGATAATCTTACGTAAAGAAATAGCGTAAAATCTGACCCTTTTATAAATCTGCCCCAAACGTGATTTTTATTTTACCCTCTTGTATAGCTTTATATTCCCCCGAGAATGGCCATGTTTATTTATTTTTTATCTAAATTAACAGCACTATCACCCGGCGGGCCAATCAACAGCCAACAACTAAGATATACCACCAATGGGAGACGATTTGAGCGTCTCCATTCACCAATCACCAACGATTATATTGTCTTATGTGGTTGGCGAGTGTCTTGCATTAACCTGGTGATAATCCGGTATATTTGTCACGTTGTCTCCCCCTCCCTCCCCTCCGCTGTCTCTCCTCCCACCCACCCCGTGTCCCCCCACCTACTTCATGTCACCTCCACCCACCCTGTGTCTCTCCCCACCTACTCTCACGCTACGTCAAGTCTCTTCCCCACCCTCTACACCCACCCCACCCACTCTCAGGTTACCCCCCCCCCCCTCACCCACACTCAGACTGGAATGGGAGTATCTTATGCACTTTCACTCGAGACTCTCACCTTCCTCACCTTCACCCATGTCACCATCACTTTCCATCCTATGTCACTATCATTTTCACCATATATATCACCATTTTACACCCTATCTGTCACCATCACTTTACACCCTATGTCACCATAACGTTTACTGGGTTATTTCAATCATCATCATACATCACCTTCACTATCATCATCATCATCCATAGCTTCACCATCACCAGTATTCCACGTCACCAACACCACGTTTTCCGTTCACCATTACAACAACTACAGTCACTATCACAAATCACCATTATAACTTTCATTTCCAGTAGTTGCATCACTATTAACACTATACCTTGTAGTATTATCTATAGTGTCTTCGTGGCTCTCATTTTCACTATCATTACCTGTGGAGGTTAGGTTAGGTCAGGTCAGGTCAGGTCAGGTCATACGTATTTAGCTGATGGACGAATCTTCAGGTGATCCCAAAAATTCTACAGGTCTCGTCACAACACTTTGTCTTTATTCGGTGGTGCTTTTGTTTACCTGTGACGTCACGAGGGAGCACACGTATAAACCAAGCGGAAAACTAAAATAAATATATAATGTTTTTTTTTATACACTAAAATTAGACGGATAAAAATGTGAGATATATATTTTTATTCCATATCATTAATATAGAAAATACAACACTGAAACAGATGGAAAAAAAAGTAGAGAGAGAGATTACGGAATGACAGCGTATAATTGAGACCGTTTGTAGAACATGCACACAAACAGGAGACGTAATGACGCTTATTCCTATGATGATTTCAGGCTTTCATGGTTATTAGATCACATTAGGTTGACAAGGGTGGTCTAACGTGGTGTTTTGTGACCCCTTACGGCCCACAGACACGCAACAATCATCACTACAGAGACGCCCGCCGCTCCACCAACACCACCCGATTACCCGCTCTTAAAAAACCTCTTCCTCCTCCTCTTCCTCCTGCGCGGCTATAACTTAAACCATTGAATAATAATAATAAACTCCACTATTACAGTGTTTAATAAACCTATAAGAATAAAAGAATGCAAGTTATACACCTAAATTAAGCTGGTTTTCATATATTTACTGACAACTAGTGGGTGGGTGGGAGGGGGTGGGTAAGCGTCCAGCAGTAATGGCATCTAACTCAACAATGACGACCAGGTGTTGACAGGCTAGTTAGAGGGCGTGATCGACTTTTGTTTTTTAATGATCCTTCTAAATCAAGTAGTTATTTTACACGGTGGTCACTAATTCACGTTCCTTCGCCGCAATATCCTCCAGACGTGTTAATTATCTTGTGTAAGTATACATAGGTAACATTACTAAAATATCTGGAGCAATAACACAAGTCGTTACTAAAATAGCTCTAATGGTCTTAAGCAATTAGGCTGTTTTTTCCTTTTTTGTGTGTGTGTATTTTTTTTCTATTATAATCTCATTTAGTGTCGTCATTGAGAGTATAAACCACCTTAAACCACCTTAAACCACCTTAACTATAGACCAGAGGTAATGGTTTATTTTGGCGTGGTTTATATAACTAATACTATATCTTATTCCTGATAACATCTCGGTATATGAATTCTAGTCGACCAGTTATATAATATAAGGTCATATTACCGTTGTTTATAATACTTGACTGAGGCTTACGTGTATATATGTCGGGGTTGTTTGTCAACATTACCGTAACTTGTAACAGAAATATTCATGTTAGGATTTTTTTTTTATGATTATAAGTTAAGAAAACGTATTTAGCTCGAGTTTCAGTATAGTTTCACCGCCATTTTGTCCATCTTTCAATGTGGTTTGAGTGAAGTGTTAGGATTCGTTCTCACAGATCCAGCAGGTACGAAGGAGAGGAGAGAAATAAAAGTGGAAACGTTTGGCTCTTTGAGAATCCAGGTGTTGTCTCTCTCTCTCTCTCTCTCTCTCTCTCTCAAGACCCGCCACGGCTGAAACAAATGAATACCGAGTCCAGGAAGTGACGCACAACAAGGTGATATTTTTGGGGGTAATTTTTTCCCCGCGAATTTACAAACGGATTGACTTTATATATTCGTCCCTCTGAAATATTATTGTATATATCAAAGGGATTATATATAAATGTTCTTATATTAAATTACCATATATGAAGGCTATATATTGTCACTAGAGCCTGGCATAATACCACTCAAACTCACTTTCTTGTGTCAGTTCCTTTGAGAACGCTATAGAGAACGTGTATAGCAAATTATATTAAAGAATTATTACTCTCTATTATATAATGATTTCATAGAAGAGTTATAGCTTACGCGGAGTATGTTAGTTATAGTGGTGATAGGTATTGTGATAGAGGAGAGGTGGTGGTGGTGGCGGGGACCAGACAGACAGACAGGCACCTTTCCCACGCACTCTACCTGAACAAAAGCGTATTGCCAACCACTCCTCCATTTTTTTTCCTCCTTAAGAGAAGTTTAATCAAAAGAAGGTGAAGGAAATGTGCTGAAGGAGGGAAACAAGTGGCTGTAGACATTTTGTTTATTCTCTTAGTACTTGTCAACAAACCTGCCAGAATTTTTTTTTTTGGGGGTATGTCTAGATTAAGTTTATTCGAAATACAATAGCATAGGAATTAAGTTGAGAAAGGGGATGTATTTTATAAGGGTTACTTAATTCAGTACATCTTGCACTTTACAGCTACTTACAATACAGTATTTATCACTTATATGCAACACCACCGTGGAGTAATGTACAATACAATAGATGCATCGTGTACAGTACTTAAGACATGTACTGTACACCTTTTACAACACACCTGTATCACACACCTGTACCACACACACTTCACCACACACCTGTACCAC
Source organism: Homarus gammarus (assembly GCA_958450375.1). Taxonomy (NCBI): domain Eukaryota; kingdom Metazoa; phylum Arthropoda; class Malacostraca; order Decapoda; family Nephropidae; genus Homarus; species Homarus gammarus. The sequence continues at coordinate 680,793 of CAUDMG010002282.1, read as the reverse complement.
ACACCTACACCACACACCTACACCACACACCTACACCACACACTTCACCACACACTTACACCACACACCTGCACCACACACTTCACCACACACCTGCACCACACACCTGTACATGCACACCTGAATACAACATAATATTTCCCCCCCTTTCATAAACATCTAAATTATATATTATTACCCAAGATTATTTTATAATTGCTGGCGTGGAAGTTAGACTTGACTGAGTGAATTATAATAATATCGTATAGGGAGGCGGCCATTTTTACCACTGAAGGTTTGAGCGGGAACAATAACACAATTATAAACGCTAACCTAACCTAACCTAACCAACCTAACCAAACCTAACCTGATTTTATCTTACAGTAACGTGACCGGTTTTAGTATGTTAACTTCACTACGTACAATGTTTATTCCGTCTACTTTAAAGTGTGGTGTGCAATCTAGTGGACCCGGGTTCGATCCCACGTAAGATCATATGATAAGCACGGGTCGAAGGCATGAGTTTTATGTATTTCTTGTTTGTTACCTGTTACTAGTGAATTACCTGTTACTAGTGAATTACCTGTTACTAGTGAATTACCTGTTACTAGTGAGTTACCTGTTACTTGTGAGTTACCTTTTATTGGTGACCTACACAGTACTAAAAAAATGAACTATGTAATATGTAAAGTATGCACACATTTATATATATATATATATATATTATCTCTACATACAGGTATACATATAACGTAAACATGTATAATGAATAGATATTCATAAGCTTGTAGCGTACGATAGGTAATTATAAGCTTGTAGACTACGATAGATAATAAGCTTGTAGAGTAACATAAATTGGGAAGAACCTCTCGTACGTCTATGGGAAAGGGTCGCGGAAAGGGGACGTGATTACTGCCCGTATCATCATTGGGTATGACTTTGTTTGGGAGATTGGTATCCCCGCATCCCCTGAGCAACGCTCTTGTGCATTATGCAGAAGACCCGACAGCAGCACCCTTATCCACTACCTCCTAAGATGTCCCCACACACAACGCTTCTGTGGCGCCTGCTGGACCACCACTCCACGACCCCCTGACGGAGACACGATGATCCTCCCCATACTGGCCAGATATTTTGTAAATGACATTGATTATGTGTTAAAGGAATATCCTTCCTTCCTTAGGCTTTAGTAAGCCCCTTTATAATATTTATACTGTATATACTTGTCACACTTGCCAGATGCTTCTGGTGTCATTGTACAGGGGTACCTAGTGACAGCACTAGGACCCCGCTTCCTCTATCAAGGAATAAACAATTGAAATTGAATTGGGAAGCATGAACAGAAAACGGAATGTGGGTCTTACCTCTCCAGATGTTTGAGAACTTCATCATACGACGCTCGACAGTTTTCCCACACCATCGATCTGAAATACAGGTGGTGATGGTGATGAGTTGTGGTGATGAAAATGGTGATGGTTGTGGTGTATAAAATGGTGATGAAGTTTGGTAATAGATGGTAATGATGATGATGACGTTTGGTGATAGAATGGTGATGAAAATGGTGATGGTGATGAGTTGTGGAACAGAAAATGGTGAAGTTTCGTAATAGATGATAATGATGATGACGTTTAGTGATAGAATGGTGATGAAAATGATGATAGTGATGAGGTCTAGCGATAGATGGTGATGAGGTTTGGCGATAGATGATGAAAAAGGTGATGAGGTTTGGTGAAAGAATAGTGATGCTCTGTGATGATGATGATGAGTTTTTAAGATATATATGATGAGAATAGTGATGCGAAAGAGTGTTGGTGATGATAATATAGGATAATGAGTACTAAAATTTATGGTGATGGTGGTGATAATTGTGTGTGATGGTGATGATTGTGAAGACAGGGGGGGGTGATGGTGATGATAATAGTTGATGATGGTGGATAATAAAAGTGATGAAGTCTACTGATGATGATAATAGTGATAAAGAGTAGTAGAGAGTGATGACAACTGGCAATATTGATGATAACAGGACGATAAAGGTGGCGGTAAGATGATGATGATGATGATGATAGAAATAGTCAGAAGAATTGAAATTGAAGGTTGAGTCATTTTTGAGTGAATAACGGAGCTAATTAGGTCATGGCTGGTGTGTGTGTGTGTGTGTGTGTGTGTGTGTGTGTGTGTGTGTGAAAATTTTACCACGTATAGGTCAGGAGTTTTGGTTGTTTATCGAGAACTTCCGTATACTCTCTCTCTCTCTCTCTCTCTCCTATCAGCACCGCTAATAATAATCATGATATATAACGCCTCGACACGTTTACTCTCCATTCCATCACCCCTAAATAAGCTAACGAGGACCACAACACAACACGGTAATTTAGCGTTAGTTTCCCCTTCCTTTAGTGCCTTATAACGAGGTCATCACTGTCGTTGCTTGTTACATGACATTCTAATCAGCTAGTTTGACTGACCCCTTTTAAAAGAATTCCCTCGCCGCTACCCGTGATACCAGAACGATTGTGTGTGGGAACCAGTGGCGTAGCGGAGTGTGGGAGGGTGTTTGCTGGGACCGCTTCTGTTTTTGCCTCCATAAATTCTCTTGTGTTTTGTTTTGTTTTTATTTCTGTGTTATTGTACCTTATTCTATTTCCCTTTTCACTTTGTTTTATTCTTTATTTGTATTTATTTTATTAAATTTTTTGTTATTGAGAATGATAAATTAATTAATAGCATTTACGTTTGATTGGAAAGAGCATACCTCAACGACCAACACTATACTTGAATAATAAAACGTGGGACTCCAGACTCAAGAACTCAAACACACAAGACATACAGTAGACGTGATGGAGATGAATGTGTAGGGAAGGTATATAGAGAGATATAAACATAGATGTGGGTTATATAGCAGGAACGACTAATGAACATACACAACAAAAGTTAATATAGACGCATGAAGATTATAGAGAAATAAATTTAAAAGGTAAGAAAATTTATATATAATTACATTATTTAGTGAAAAGTTAATAATGGGAATGTTAAATAAAAAATCTTAGTGTGGATAATAAATGAAATGATGTTATTGAAATGGGAGACTTAAAATTGAAGAAAGGTTTATAGTAACATCCAACACCCATCTGATGCTGGTGAGGACGTATTGGTCCCCGGCAGTGAAGGAGTTACTCACCGTGCGAGGCTGTCAGGTGGGGGTCCGTTCTTGAAGGGGTGGTCTGTAGCATGGGCGGCCCATGGTGCGGGGTGGGGCGGCAAGGGCAGCCCAGTGTGGGCCAGGAGCGCCGGGTGGGGCATACCCCCATTAAGGGCCATGTACTGGGCCATCAAGCCCTTGGGGGGAGGGTTGTACCCATTTGACAATAAAGGTGACTTCTCGATCTCGTTATCTGTCGGGGGAAGATGACAAGTTGTCTAAGAATGAAATTATTCCTCAATAATTGATGTATATTTCAGATATATGTGTTGGACGATGTGACATATAATGCGATGAACTCTATGAGAAATTATACCAAATGAACATCTTCAGAGTTAATAAATAAAGATCAAACAATTCTCGCCCTAAAATGAGGCCATTAATAACGTTTATCCTGGAGTCGTTGTCAGCACCCGGGTGGGGCGCTAAGGGACGACACTCACCATGCACGCCGCCGTTCATGAAGGAGCGCAACTCACCATGCACGCCGCCGTTCATGAAAGGCGGGAAGTCGCGGGCGTCCATGCGGGTTTTCTTCAGCGCCATCAGTGCCTCCGGCGAGAGGTGTGGCGGCGGCAGCCCACCTGGCCCTAAAGGACCAGGGAGGCCACCCATCCCCAGAATCTCATGTGGGCGTTTCGGAGGGCGTCCTGGCCTGTAGGGGAGGAAGGAAGAGTTGTGGTGAACACTTACACTCGGATACAATATTTATCTCAACAATATTAATATACAGTATATGAAGACTACAGCGGTCATGACGTGGTTATACTTCATAGCTTAATACAGCACCGTATAGTGTCATGACGTGGTTATACTTCATAGCTTAATACAGCTCCGTATAGTGTCATGACGTGGTTATACTTCACAATATAACTCCACATACTGTCACCTTAGGCCACGAAACACACACTGACCACGTGACACTGTGTTATATATCATTGCTAAGGGATTTAATATTTCTACGTGTACTGTTGTCATTGGAATATGTTTTGATACGTGAGGAATATGTGGAAGAGTATCTCAGGTTATATTTTGCTGTTTCTGGTGAATATACTTTTATTAAATACGCAGTGTTAAAAGAAAATAAAGAAGAATGAAAGCAAAATAAGAAAATAATTAAGTATAAGAGAAAGAAAGTCTAAGAAAAGAAGAAGGGGAAAGAGAAGAAGAAGAAAGAGAAGGAAGCAGATAAAGAAGAGAAAAGGAAGAATAGAAAGAAGAAAATGAGCAAAAATCTAGAAAAAAATACAAACAAGGAAATTGATATAATAAAATAGTAATAAAAATAATGATAATAATAATAATAATAAAATAATAATAATAATAATAATAATAATAATAATAAGACAAGGAAATATATTTCTTACATTCATGACCTAACCATTACGCTTCTTTCCACCCTTAATGACTTTTGACCTTTGACCTTTAGAAGTCAATTAATGTAGAGGTTTGTACACAGTTTGAATAATATCCCTGTACTTGGTATTTAGGTATTATGTACGTTATCTTACGGACGGACGGAGGCATATACGGACCGGGGGACAAATATACACGTCCTTAGTGCATTTTACGTACAGTACAATCCACCATAAACTGAAATTGTACATTACATCACAACTCTTCCACGATTGGCTGAGAATAAAAATACTGAATGGTGATTGGTTGAAAATTAAAAGTACTAAAAAAAAAAATCTCGCGTAATTGGTTGAAAACATTTTAAGTACTGAAATATGATTGGTTGAAAAAAAAAAGCTGAAATATATCTTCGGGGTAATTGGTTGAAAAGTACACCACTGAAATAATTCTTAGAGAGAGAGAGAGAGAGAGAGAGAGAGAGAGAGATCTTACTGCGACAGATTATGAACACGAGCTGACAAGTTACGTCACCTCATTAATATTCACAGTTTACTACACGCGAAGAAAAAAAAAATAACATAAATTTAATTCACATTCATGTATGTTACAGAACGAGGAGGTGGACAGCTTGGTATAATCGCCTTGTGTAGGTCAGTGGTCGCTAAACCATCAACAGTATCTTTAACGAGGGGAAGGGGGTGAGGGAGGGGAAGAGGAGGGAGTGGGGGGAGAAGAGGGGAAAGGGAGGGGGTATGAGAGAGGATGAAGGGGGGGGGGGTGTGGGTGAGGGTGATGGGGTAGCGTGGAATACACAAACAGATGTCTCTCTCCCGTTGACCGGCTTTTAAACTTACGAGCGAACAGAGAGAGAGAGAGAGGGGGGGGGGGGGCAGGGTGGCGTACAATAACAGAGGCCTATATCTACCTCCCGTTGACGACTTTGAAAACGGCACGAACCAACAGAGAACCATCACACACACACACACACACACACTTTCCCATACGAACGGTTAGACACAATAACATTTAGCAGATGATTCTCACATTTTACCCCTTTGGTCACCACATGTTCGGCCGCCTGTCTAAAGTAAATACGCATTTTTTTTTTTGTTCTCTCCCCAATCACATCCGGACCGTTTCATTATGTATCTCGTTGTTTGCCAAGTCATTAGACCACGTTCTTGTTCGTTCGCATGACGGGTCAATTATTGCTGTCGTTACTATGGTGTTGATGACGCACCGTAGACTCGAGGTGGTATTTTTTTTTATTTTTTAGTTTTATTTGTGTTTTTTTTTGGGTAAGATGTTTGGTGTTATGAGTTATTTTAAGGGATTGATGAGGTGTTTTTAGGGATTTATGAGTGTTTTTAGGGATTTATGGGTGTTTTTAGGGATTTATGGTGTTTAGGATTTATGGTGTTTTAGGGATTATGGGTTTTTAGGATTATGAGGTGTTTAGGATTTGTGAGTGTTTGAGGGATTATGGTGTTTTAGGTTTGAGGTGTTTTGAGGGATTTGTGAGGTGTTTTGAGGGATTTATGGGTGTTTTTAGGGATTTGTGGGTGTTTTTAGGGATTTGTGGGCGTTTTTAGGGATTTATGGGCGTTTTTAGGGATTTATGGGTGTTTTTAGGGATTTGTGGGCGTTTTTAGGGATTTGTGAGGTGTTTTTAGGGATTTATGGGTATTTTAGGGATTTAATTATATTTTTAGGGATTTATAAGGAAATTTTGAGTTATTACGAGTATTTTTCGATATTTTTTTTAAGGGTTATGTTAATTTTTTTTGGAGGGGGTGAGGGGGGGGGGATTTTCTGACATATTTATGAGGTATTATTTTAGGGATTAATGAGTTTTAGTACTTCTGAGCTGAGGGGAGAGAATAGGGTTCGAGTTTTGCAATCATTCTCATATTACTGATAAGAGAGATATCACTCCAGATGATAAGACACTGTTGCCATAATATGTTCCTCTTTTGATTATTCCTTTCGATAGTTAGGGGAATATTTCTCCATCTGGTAATAATGTTTATGTAGGATAATTTATATTTACTTTTTTATTATTTTTTAATAAGAAAGGATAAGAGAAGAGGCTATTTAATTGAAGTGTATTAATGGGTTGATGGGTTGAGGGGTTGAGGGGTAAGAGAAGAGTTTCCTCAGCTGGCAACACTTGCGGTCAATGTTTACACAGGGGGGGGGGGGGGGGAGGGAGGGGTTCTCTGGGAGCGTCAGCGGTGATGATGGCGGTGGTGGGAGCAGCAGTAGTGGTGAGCATTGGCTACCCACACACACACACACACACCCTTTTATCTGATATATTCCTTTGTCATTGTCCTGCCCCGAGTCTGAATGATTGACATAATAAAAGGAAATTGTTGTTAAGGGTTTAAACTTTTATTATTATGAGCAGGAATAAGTTTTCTTTTCGAGGTGTGAGGGTGGAATGACGGCAAGTTCTTCAATACAAGTCTTTAGCCATAATGCGCAGGCACACCAACACAAATTATGTCTGTGCTTGTTGCAACTTTCTCAATTGTTGAATATCAAAGAGCGAACGCATATCATCATTCACTAACCGTTGCTACATTGGTTAAATTCTCGTATAAATGGCTCACAATTACCAACGGCCGTTTAGCTATTTGCATATGACAGGTATATAGCATTCTGCCTGTTGTATACAAAAGCATGGTGGGTGGAGGTGGGGTGTGAGGAGGGGGGGTGTGAGGAGGGGTGGGTAGGAGGGGTGGGGTAAGAAGGGGGTGGTGGGTGTGAGGAGGGGGTGAGGTGGGGTAAGGAGGGGGTGAGGTGGGGGTGGGTGTGAGGAGGGGGTGAGGTGGGGTGTGAGGAGGGGGTGAGGTGGGGTGTGAGGAGGGGGTGGGGTGGGGTAAGGAGGGGGTGGGGTGTGAGGAGGGGGTGAGGTGGGGTGTGAGGAGGGGTGGGGTTGGGTAAGGAGGGGGTGGGGTGTGAGGAGGGGGTGGGGTGGGGTAAGGAAGGTGTGGGGTAAGGAGGGGGTGGGGTGTGGTAAGGAGGGGGTGAGGTGGGGTGTGAGGAGGGGGTGAGATGGGGTGTGAGGAGGGGGCGAGGTGGGGTAAGGAGGGGGTGAGATGAGGGGGTTATATCTTAATTCCTTAGAGCGTGTATATATGTATGACAAGCCAATATCATGAATATAGTACTAAATTGCATTCTGTTTGCATGTTAGCTTAAGTAGGTAGGAAGGAATGGAGAAAGATGGGGAGAAGGGAGAGAAGGGGAAGTGGAAGAGTAGGAGAATAGAGAGGGAAGAGGGAAAGAGATCACCTGAAGATTAGCACCTCTAACTTATTTCACCTGATAATTAAACACCCTAATGCTACCTGGGGATTAGGTTAGGTTAGATAAGATTAGCCTGAGGGTAGTTAAGGTTTAATAAAAATGAATATAATACAATAATAATAATAATACAATAATAATAATAATAATAATAATAATAATAATAATAAAGAACCTGTACACATGAACTAAAGACTAAACTGTCCCACATTGAGTTAACGGGGAAACTTGTTCATATAGATTGTATTAACGCCTCTGGTGACCTTCGTGAACAAATCAACTGAACAACATTCTTACTGACATGATAGAAGGTTTTTTTTTTATACCTAAGGTGAATGTTGAAAAAATGTAGGATGAATGTTTGAGTGTATCTTTGAATATGTTAAAATGTATTTCTTATTTATTCTTTTGTTTTCGTATTATTAGTATTATTTTCTTAGTTATTTTTATATTTGTATTTGTCTTCTTTTCGTTGTTTTATCTTATCAGTCATTCTAACTTTGTTTTTTATCTTTGTCGTTTTTTTCCTTATTTTCACCTTTGTTTCACAATATTCCCTTTAGTCATCTTTCTACCCATCGTTTTTTTTATTTTCTATCAATATTTATTTATCGTTCTTATTATTTTTTCTATATCTATTCCATCTCTCTCTCTCTCTCTCTCTCTCTCTCTCTCTCTATTAATCACCTACATCAGCTTGCGTTAGTTCCTTCCTCCGTAATGATAAAATCAATTCTATCCAAATCGGCCTCGTCACTGCATTTGATCGGGAAATCGCCTCCCTTTCCCCTTTTCCCCTAACCCCCTTTCCCCCTTCCCCCTTCCCCCTTCCTCCCTCCCTCCCTCCCTCCTTCCTTCCTTCCTTCCTCTCTTCCTCGTACTGCCTCTGTGTGTATGTGTGTGTACTGTATGTGTGTAAATATGTGTGTGTATGTCAGTACGGTTGTGAGTGCCAGTGTGTTTGTGTGCATATATGTCCGTGAACAGTATATGTATGTGTGTGTGTGTGTGTATGTATGTATGTGTGTGTATGTATGTATGTGTGTGTATGTATGTATGTGTGTGAACTAACCATCGGTGCCTCGCTCACAGTAGACGTCTTAATGTATTTCCGATTGTTTTTTAATGCGTTTGGTGAGGTGTTATGGGGAGAGGGGGGGGGGCGGGGGGGAAGGGGAGGGGGGGAAGGAGGGGGGGCGGGGAAGGGGGGGGGGCGGGGAGGTCACAATGGAGAGGATTTTGCTTGATTCTTGATTGAGGCATAATTTATCTTGATTATATACGAGTGTTTGTGTAAAGTTAAACAATGTACGAGTGTTTGTGTTAATCCGAGTGCCTTTTATTAACGTATATTTCTGTGTCTTTTGTTTTCATTGTCTTTGTTTTGTTGTTTATGTTGTGTTTGTTGATTGGGAGTTAATTGTCTTCAGTGTGTGTGTGTGTGTGTGTGTGTGTGTGTGTGTGTGTGTCATATACTTTCGGGATTTTTTTAATGTGTTGACTGATATATTTTTTTAGTTCCTTTTAGTATTTTTTTTCACCAATTGTATATCTCTCAAAGTTTCATCTAATCCTTGGCTTAATGAAATTACTATAAATACAAAAAAAATATCACATCAAAAAATTTAATTGCCACCGAATCATTTTTTTTTTGAGGGGGAGGGAGGGAGGAAGGGGAAGGGAGGGGGAGGGGGGAGGGGGAGGGAGGGGGGGAGGGGAAGGATTAGTTCATTAATATATTCAACTTAATAAAAATTCAATCATATAAATACAAAGAAAAAAAATCACGTAACTGAACAAAATAAAAATATCAAAATCAAATGCAAATATTTAATACTTCACACAATAAAGCTTTCATTATTTACGAAGTTTTTCTCTATCTTATGTATTTCACCATATTGAAGGTATTATTAACACTATATCTTATGTATTTCACCATATTGAAGGTATTATTAACACGATATCTTATGAATTTCACCATAGTGATCCTAATAGGTGGGTGAAAAAATAGGGTTCAGTCGTAATAGGAGGTCTTTGTATTAAATGATTCAGTCGTAATAGGAAGTCTTAGTGTTAATAGGATTCAGTCGTAATAGGAGGTCTTAGTATTAAATGATTCAGTCGTAATAGGAGGTCTTAGTATTAAATGATTCAGTCGTAATAGGAGGTCTTAGTATTAAATGATTCAGTCGTAATAGGAGGTCTTAGTATTAAATGATTCAGTGGTAATAGGAGGTCTTAGTATTAAATGATTCAGTCGTAATAGGAGGTCTTAGTATTAAATGATTCAGTCGTAATAGGAGGTCTTAGTATTAAATGATTCAGTCGTAATAGGAGGTCTTCGTATTAAATGATTCAGTGGTAATAGGAGGTCTTGGTATTAAATGATTCAGTCGTAATAGGAGGTCTTAGTATTAAATGATTCAGTCGTAATAGGAGGTCCCAGTAGGAAAAGGATTTAGTGAAATTAAATCCCAATAATCATAAGCCTCGGTCATAATAGGCCCCAGACTTAATAGGCCCCAATATACTCAACACAACCTAACCTAACCATTTAAGAATAGAACTCATTTGGATTGGGTTCTATTAGGACAGATTAAAGGGCCTATTAGAACTTGGGCCCAAGTAGCCAGTTGTGTAACCTATACATAAAATACTAAATTATGACTCAAATGATTCGCTTGTATTCGAGGATGAGGTTCGGAACAGCTTCACACATAAATGAACCCTTCGTGTGTATGTGACTACGAGTGTGAACCTTAGTTGAGACTGATATCCGATACAGTTTCATATAAATAATTCATCTAGATGTATATAAATGGCTCGTGTTCAGGGTTGGTATATGAATGAACGGCTCGAAAGTGATTCTATACAATACAAATCGTGTGTATCTGAACCCCACTATCCCGTCCTTTACCGCCCACCCATCTACCCCGACCCACTCACCCACACCAACCCACCCCTACCCACCCACACCAACTCACCCCAACCCACCCACACCAACTCACCCCTACCCACCCACACCAACTCACCCCAACCCACCCACACCAACTCACCCCTACCCACCCACCCACTCACCCACCCCGACCCACCCAACACTCGAGGCTGGTGTTCGGAGCTGCTCCATATAAATAAATCACCTGGTTGCATATACACAGATCAGCTGGGTGTATATTATGTGTGTATCGCCGTGCTTCACACCTGCCGTACCTGTGGGTGTTGTTGTTAATTGCTTCCTCCGCTCTACTATAATTTACCTCCATTGATTTATGCAACGACGAAGTGAAATTGTTATGTTGTTTTGTAGGAGACGTGTTGGGTAACGGTGTGGTGATGGTGTGGTGAAGGTGTGGTGTGGTGACGGTGTGGTATGGTGTGGTAACGGTGTGGTGATGGTATGGTGTGGTGACGGTGTGGTATGGTGTGGTGACGGTGTGGTGACGGTGTGGTGACGGTGTGGTGACGGTGTGGTGTGGTGACGGTGTGGTGACGGTGTGGTGTGGTGAAGGTGTGGTGTGGTGACGGTGTGGTGACGGTGTAGTGTTGTTGTGGTGACTGTGTGGTGTGGTGACGGTGTGATGTGGGGACGGTGAGGTGACGGTGTGTTGTGGTGTGGTAACGGTGTGGTGAAGGTGTGGTGTTAAAGGGAGTCTTTGTTTGTGGGAATTTCTGATATTTTCTAAAGTTTTCAAGATTTTTTTTGTAATCCCTAAAAATCTTCAGAAATTTTATGTAATCGCTACAACCTAACCTAACCTAACCTAACCTAACATGATTATTGGTCAAGTTAGGTGAGGTCAGTTAGCTGTTGCGGTGATTACTCGAAATTCCTGAACATTTTAAGAATTAACTGAAATCCTAAATTACGCAAATGCCCTGTAACAAAAAAATACCATTACCTTCATCATTAACAATTCTACAATGACTTTAACACAATACCCTCATGGAAAAAGAATACCCAGATTTCAACACACAGTCAATTAAAATCTGGGTATTATTTTTCTAGATTTTAATACATAACCCAGGATATATATATAGAGAAACGGTTTACAAATATACAAGAAAGACAAACGGGTTTAAATCCTCTTCATAACAGACCGCCGGCCATCTTGAGCTGAACACGTTTCGTACATGAACCGAAGAGGTAGGGTATAATTATCACACCATTAACTACGTTGTTTAGGGGTAGCTTAATGAGGTAAACAACTGTAAACATGAGTACTGTACACACCTATGACGACCACTGCCCGCGGCTCTGAAAGCAACATTGGCAGATGTTAATATAGCGACGATAAGGGTTAATATGGCAATGCTATTATAACGATGGCACAGTTATTATGGTAGCATAACGATGGCAATGGTTGTTGAGTATGGCAATGGCAGCATAACGATGGCAAAGTTGTGACAATTGGAGTTAATATGGCAATGGTAGCTTATAGATGGCACACGTGATACGGTAATGGTTGTTAATATGGCAATGGTAGCATAACGATGATAGAGTTAATATGGTAATGGTAGCATAACGATGGTACAGTTAATATGGCAATGGTAGCAAAACGACGGTACAATTAATATAGGCCTGGTAATATAGCCAACGAAGAAATACTGTTACTGAGTATAATATTCCCGATATATGGTATATTCTTATAGGAGGCAACGATACTGGTATATTGTAACATATTCATATACTTAACATACCGGTATATCGAGAGTATATGACAACTAATATATTGGCATTGTATACTGATGATGTATACTCCTAATTAGCATAATCGAGTATATTAATTAAGCATATTTGCATATCGGGCATATTACTGGCATAGTCAGTATATAAGATGACAAAATTTTCACAGTAATATGGTAATAAGTGACATAAGTATATAAGTATATGATGAATAGTTTAGTTGGTACTTATATTAACTATTTAAATGACGTTAGTAGTTACACAAGTTTGTAAAGTAATAATGGTGGTTATTTAAGGTATACTGGTAATTACTTAGATGATGGTGGTAGTTAGAAAGATAATATAGCTAGTAGTTTGTGAAGCGATGGTGGTAGTTATGACAGTTAGGAAGTTTATGGACTATTACTATTAATTCGTACTAGTTTATATCACTCATGCTAGTTAATAAGGTAATATCATGCTGTAATATCAGTTAATAGTAGAAATAATAGCATATGATATTAATACTCATTTTATATTAACTAATAGCAATTAACTAATATAACTAGTACACGATTCTACTCTATTAACGATAATGGTAGTTAATGGTCTTGTTAGGTAATTAATTTGACAATAATAATCTAAATACTTGTAATAATGGTTGTTAATGGTCATGTAATTAACCTGACATAGAAATTAACCAGAATATGACTTAACCTGACTGAACATTACCCAAATTCCTCGACTTAAAGAATTAAATCATTCGGTCATTAACTTACTACATGAAAACATTATAATTAAGTAAAAATCTATATATACTTCCAATATAAATCTAACATCTATATAAATTTTATCTTATCATAGAGAAAGTTTGTTGAGTAATATATATAAAAGTATTATTTTTCTTTAGTCAGATTTATTTATTTTAACGATAGTATTGGTACTTTCAGATGATTTTAAGAAGATAAATATACTTTATATTCATTGTATATATCACCGAAAATATATCAATTATTATAAGTTATATTTTTTACCTTAATATTATCATCTTGGTTTATTTTTGTTATATATACAGAAGAAATATATCCCAGTAATGATAATAAACTCATTATACAATTAAACTCATTATATTATTGATTTTATATCCATAGGAATGATGAAACTTGTATTTCCTTCACTTTTAATTGTATAATTGGGCTCTTAAGTTTATGAATTATTCTTGTTGTGTATATCAAGATTATCATGTATAAAACTCTGAAAATTAACCAAATAATAAAGTTTTTAAATAATAATGTCGTGTATATCAATAAAATACACACAAAAATTAATAAAATGCAGAATCAAACCAAGAAATTAATACAATTATACACTGAGATAAACAGACAGGTATTCGTTAATTGATCTTCATTTGTTATTTCCACGAACGATAACAAAGGTAAACAAACACAATATACACCTGTACACACCTTTACAATCACAAACATGTCATAACCCTTTGATCAGTTCTAACATCTAATCATGCAAACTAGATTAAAAAAAAAAAGGAAATTATTGATCAGTGGTGAATGACATTATTGATATTAATGAATAATACGATGAGGTTGCGAATTCGTTTGTTATCCCTTGATGGTCGTAATTGAAAAACGTAATACTTGGATTTCCGTCTTATCGATCCCGTGATACAGCTCTCTCTCGCTCGCTGCTTTTAACGTGACTCAGCTTTTAAGACATACGTGTATGGGGAGGAGAGGAAGGGTAGGGGGAGGAAGAGAGGGGGTGGAGGAGAGGAAGAGAAGGGGAGGAGAGGAAGGGTAGGGGAGGAAGAGAGGGGGTGGAGGAGAGGAAGAGAAGGGGAGGGGAGGAAGGGTAGGGGAGGAAGAGAGGGGGTGGAGGAGAGGAAGAGAAGGGGAGGAGAGGAAGGGTAGGGGGAGGAAGAGAGGGGTGGAGGAGAGGAAGAGAAGGGGAGGAGAGGAAGGGTAGGGAGTGTTAAGGGGAGGTTAGGACAGGAGAGAAAAGGGGGTGGAGAAAAGGGTAGGAGTATAGGGGAGGGGTAAGAGGAAAGGAAGGAATAAGAGAAGGAGGGGAGAGGAAGACAGGAAGGTAAGAGAGAAGAGGAGACGGAGGAGGAGGGGGTAGGAGAAGAAGAAGAAGAAGAGAAGGGGGTAGTATGGGAAAGAGGAAGAAGAGGAAGGTAGTAGGAGAGGAGGAAGAGGAGAGGAGAGATGGGGGGAATAGGACAAGAGTGGAGGACAGGGGAGGAGAAGTGAACGGGAGAGGAGGGTAAGGTGGGGAGAGAAGAGTAACTCAACACCCCCGTCCGATGTGGCTATGTGGTAGCCAGTGGGTGGATAAGTTAGGTTAGGGAGGATTGCGGTCGAAACTCGTATCATCTGTGTGTGTGTGTGTGTGTGTGTGTGTTGCGGTGGTGGTTGTGGGGTTGTAGTGGTCAATGCTGATAGACTATGATTTGTTATAACCTTTCATTCATCTTGTAGTTGTTGTTTTGGTTGTTGCTGTTGTTGTTGTTGTTGTGAGATGACTGTCTTCAATAATCCATACCTGAATTATCTATTATTGTACAAAGTTTGAGTTCATATGTGTCTGTCTGTCTGTCTGTCTGTCTGTGATACATAAATCGCCATTCCTTACCAGTCATTATATTCGTCATTATCATAAGCATATTTATCTACTTTACTATATACAATGTAAGTCTGAACGAAATGGGGAAATGTACATGTTGATCAATCTTTATTATCTG
Organism: Homarus gammarus; assembly: GCA_958450375.1. Classification (NCBI taxonomy): domain Eukaryota; kingdom Metazoa; phylum Arthropoda; class Malacostraca; order Decapoda; family Nephropidae; genus Homarus; species Homarus gammarus. Next base: position 665,526 of record CAUDMG010002282.1, on the reverse strand, counting down.
TGTGTGTGTGTGTGTGTGTGTGTGTGTTAGTCACCTGTGTATTAAGTGAACGTAGCACATAACACACCTGACTAAGCGAATGTCACATGTAAACACGATACCAAACCTAAACTAATTCTACCACTCTTTTTACATTAAATATATTACAATCAATTACTTTCTGTTCAATTATTCAACAACAGCAAAAGTAATGACAATGATTCGTTTATGTACAGATCAATAAGGAAAAGGGTGTAATGTGCCTTGTCATTATGAGGTGTGGTCTTTTTTTTTTTTTTTTTTGGTACGTGGGTGTTGGCAACGATGGCAGGTTCCCACTAGTGGATCAAGGGAACCGAAACACGATTGTGAATTGATAGTAGAGAGAGAGAGAGAGAGAGAGAGAGAGAGAGACATCAAAAAAACAAAACCGCTTGGTATATCGATCTCCCGAATTTTGTTAATAATACCAGTGACTCAGCATGTTTTCTTTACCTTACCAAAAGAAAAAAAAAAATCATTTCCGCACTTCACTAAACGACACCACCACTAAGGCCTATACAAAGCAACGAACGGACCCACCACCCGACCCTTCAACCCTCTTCTCATTCCCTAAGACTTGACAACCATTTATCTCTCATTTAAAGTCTTTAATTTAATATACGATACGTTTTACTGGAAGCTTATTATCAGGATAACCTTGTGTACAACCTGACAGACAATACCGCTTTGAAGACTCTTACAAAAACACGACAAAAAGGTGTTAAAAAAAGAAAGAAAAAAAAAACATGAATGAAGATGAAAGAAGTGATGAAAATGGTGATATAATATGAATAGGGGTGAAAAAAATAGTGTTAAGTATGGGGAAATTTTTTAAAAAAGTGAAAAATATATGAAAAAATGATAAATTCAGGAAAAACGATTAAAAAAAGTGAAAAAATTAATAAAGATGTAAACGTAAATGATATAACCTGATAAATGTCAAGAAAGATAAAATGAATGAAAAAAAACAGGTAAAATATGAGTGAAAAATGGAAAATAGACGAAAAAAGTGGGAAAAAATACTGAAATAAGAAAACGAATGACAAAAAAAGAGAAAAACTGAAAAAAGGTAGAATAAAAGACCAAAATAATCAATTATCCGCAAATAAATACATAAAAATGAGGAATTTATCGATCACGTCTCTTACCTTCATACTAAGTCTCATAAACTCATGACTCATAAGACTCATAATCCCTTTCCTTTACGTTTAACGCTCATAATGATATTCATAAAATCGAGCTTTTAATGAGCTCATAACCCTTAACTCATATTGATAAACTGACAATCTCTCTCTCTCTCTCTCTCTCTCTCTCTCTCTCTCTCTCTCTCTCTCTCTCTCCCTCCATGTTAACCTCAAAATCCTGACTCATAATTGAAACTCACAGTCCCTCCCTTCACCCTTGATCTCATACTCTACTCATAATGTAAACTCACTCCCTAGTTATTGACCTACATTCTTACTCATAATCAAACTCACAAACCCTTCCCACAACCTTCCACCTCTACTCATAATAAACCCACAATCCCTTCCCACAAGCTTAACCTCCCACCTTTACTCCTAATAAACTCATAATCCCTTCCCACAACCCTATACCCTTCCTCCCCTACTCATAATAAACTCATATTTTCATTCGTCACCGATTGATTATTTGGGTTAAAAAAACAGAGCGGGATACCACCCCTGCTGGTCGCCCAGATGTGACCATTTACTTTACTAACTTGATAATGCGCTTTGGGCCCACAGACGCGTGCGAGGTATTGCCAGGAATAAAGACGCATTATTTTCTGGAAAAATAAAACCCCTTTCAACTCACTACCTCCCCTCCCCTCCCCTCCCATTTCCAACCCTTAACCCTACCCCCCCCCCCCCCCCCGTACTCCACCTCCTCATCCTCCTCCCTCCCCTTTCCACCCGAATATGAAATATGAGAAGTGAAAAAGAGTTGAAATCGATGGTCATTTCTCCCTGACGGTCGGTTCTTCTCTTTCATTATTTCGTTCATCGATTTATTTTCGTTAACTATTTTTTTTTTCTTTCGTTATACCAGTGTTTATTTTTCATTAATGGTGTAAAATAGTGAAGGTGGAGAGTTTATTTCAGAAGGAGGATTAATATTTTCATTTAAGTCAAGTTTTAGGTTTAATCTTATTTTTTAGTCTATTAGTTATAACGTGAAATGAACGATATGTATTGGTGATAAAATGTTGGTGTTGGTGAGGGTGTTGGTGGTGTTGGTGAGGGTGGTGGTGATTGTAGTGGTGATAGTGGTGGGGATTTGATGGTGATGGTAGTGGTGGTGCTATTGTACATAAAGTGAGTGAAGGTGTGTGTGTGTGTGTGTGTGTGTGTGTGTGTGTGTGAGTGAGATAATCGAGAAAGGGAAGAGTATATTGGTCCAGTAGTGAAAGAAGGGAAAGAGGAGGGGAAAGAGGAAGAGGAAGAAGAAGAACAACAACAACAAGAGGGAAAGTAAGAGGAAGAGGGACACTGAATGGGGCTACTCTAACATAACCAGGTGTGTAGGGGGCTATTTCAGCTATAGGCATCGACCCAATTAGGGGGACTAGAATCAGTAGGAGGAACCTAACAGGGACTTAATCTAGTTGGGTCAAGTTGGGGAAGAAACAGACATAGGGAATTAAATCTACCATGTCTAGGGAATAAATTAAAAACACCCATGGGGAATAAATAGACATAGGGAATTAAATCTACCATGTCTAGGGAATAAATTAAAAACACCCATGGGGAATAAACAGACATAGGGAATTAAATCTACCACGTCTAGGGAATAAATTAAAAACACCCATGGGGAATAAATAGACATAGGGAATTAAATCTACCACGTCTAGGGAATAAATTAAAAACACCCATGGGGAATAAATAGACATAGGGAGTTAAATCTACCACGTCTAGGGAATAAATTAAAAACACCCATGGGGAATAAATAGACATAGGGAATTAAATCTACCATGTCTAGGGAATAAATTAAAAACACCCATGGGGAAGAAACAGACATAGGGAATTAAATCTACCACGTCTAGGGAATAAATTAAAAACACCCATGGGTAATAAATAGACATAGGGAGTTAAATCTACCACGTCTAGGGAATAAATTAAAAACACCCATGGGGAATAAATAGACATAGGGAATTAAATCTACCACGTCTAGGGAATAAATTAAAGACAGCCATAGGGAAAAAACAGTCACCTAATTATGTGGTAACTACTGTAGAAGGGGAGGCAGGGGGGGGGGGGGGCTAGTCTGACAAGGGGTGTTTTTGTGGCAGGGTAAATGAAGTTTCCTTAAGTAATAAAGTAAGGTATATCTCACCTGGGTAGATAATGATTAATCTACCTGGAAACACGGTAATTACCTGATAATATTCATAATGACTCGCAGGACATCATAGCAATACATTAAATACTTTTAAGAAAAAAATAAATCATCCTTTTTTTCTATTATCTGTATAAACTTTAGATATAAAATACTAAAAACAAAATAAAAATAAAATAAGCAAATAATAAAAATATATAAAATTTATCTTGATTTTAAAAAGACTATTTCCTCAATGATGTAAATTTCATGACCCAATCAGAGGGACTCAAGTCAACAGGCACAAGACCCTCAACGACACTCAACACGGAATAAAACTCTCTTTTTCTGTGAGTGAGTGGTTGAGTGGTTTAGTGTGGCCGTGGCTATGAGTGAGTAACAGTGTGAGTGAGTGGTTTAGTGACACTGTGGCCGTGGTTATAAGTTCAAGAGAGTGGTTTAGTGACGCCGTGGTTATGGGTGAGTAACAGAGTGGTTTAATGACGCTGTAGTTATAAGTGAGTAACAGAGTGGTTTAGTGACACTGTGGCCGTGGTTAAGAGTGGCCTTGTTGTGACGGCTGAAGCTCCCTTGAAGAGTCACTGAGGGGAACGACTCCAAGTGCACTCCCCATTGTGAACAGTTTAAGGCCACCAAGTAAAAACAAAATAGCGAAATTATCAATAAACAGGCCACTGATTAACGTGTCTTGTCTGTCTGTCTGTATCTGTCTGTCTGTATCTATCTGTCTGTCTGTATCTGTCTGTCTGTCTGCTCATCTTCCTCCTTCTCCTCCCATCTCACGTATCTCCCTTCTTCCTCCTCCCTCTTTGTTCCATCTACCCGTCTCGTCTGTTCCATCAATCCTATGTTTTTTTTTGTCCATCCACACCCTCTCTGTTCCCTCTCCTATCCTTCCCTATCCCTCTCACCCATCACGTCCTTCCTTCCTCCTTATCATCTCCTTCTTGCTCCTCCCTCCCATCTCCTTTACTCTCTCTCTCTCTCCCATTCCTTCATCTCCTTCCCTTCTCACCCACTTCTCCCTAGCATCTCCTCTCTCCCCTCCCGTCTACCCCTTCCCCTTCCACCAATTCGGTACCTGTTCGAAGTGGAAAGGTAAGGATGTGATAGACGGAAAGGATGGACGGGGGCATCGTGTAATGAAGGGACAGAAGCGTCGTGTGGTGGTGGACGGTTAGACGGGATGGGGGGGGGGGCGGTAGAGAGTGGGGGTGGACAGGGGGATGGTAGACGGGGGGACAGTAGACGAGGGACGATAGACAGGGGGAGGTAGACAGGGGGGAAGGTAGACAGAGGAGGGAGGTAGACAGAGGAGGGAGGTAGACAGAGGGACGGGGGAGACGGTAGACAGAGGGACGGGGGAAGAGGTAGACAGAGGCCCCCCAGGTGAGTGTAACACAATATTAGGTTCAGTACCTGGTGGTGTAACTCTCCCCCCAGGGGCCATGAGCTACTAACCTGCCATTACCTCGCCTCCGTCACCTGTCCAGACTCCTCCTCCTCCCTCTATCTTTGTTCCTGTCTCTCTACCGTCTCATAGGTGCGTCTCTTTACCGTCTCATAGGTGCGTCACTCTACCGTCTCATAGGTGCGTCACTCTACCGTCTCATAGGTGCGTCTCTACCGTCTCATAGGTGCGTCTCTTTACCGTCTCATAGGTGCGTCTCTTTACCGTCTCATAGGTGTGTCTCTCTACCGTCTCATAGGTGCGTCTCTTTACCGTCTCATAGGTGCGTCTCTTTACCGTCTCATAGGTGTGTCTCTCTACCGTCTCATAGGTGCGTCACTCTACCGTCTCATAGGTGCGTCACTACCGTCTCATAGGTGCGTCACTCTACCGTCTCATAGGTGTGTCTCTCTACCGTCTCATAGGTGCGTCTCTCTACCGTCTCATAGATGTGTCTCTACCGTCTCATAGGTGCGTCTCTACCGTCTCATAGGTGTGTCTCTTTACCGTCTCATAGGTGCGTCACTCTACCTTCTCATGGAGTACGTTTTCCTTCAGTCTCAATGTCTCCAAGTTAAATCCAACCTAACCTAACCTAACCTAACCAAGACCTAACCTAACCTAACCAAGACCTAACCTAACCTAACTTAAACCTAACCTAACCTAACCTAACCAAGACCTAACCTAACCTAACTTAAACCTAACCGAACCTAAACCTAACCCATTTATGGTTTATCAATAACAATTATGGTCCAAATTTCTGGCATTTAACGACATAAACACATTAAGAGTTAAATCATATTGAAGTTATGACACTTAAGGCAGTTAATGTATTCGAAGGTGTTAGTTCTATAAGACTTACTGACATGAACAAGTATGTACATGAACTAATACGTACATGAACTAATACGTCCATGAACTAATGCGTACATACACAATTATGTATACAAACAAGCACATAAATGAGAAAGTATGTTTATGAACAAATACGTACATGAACTAATACGTTCATAAACAAGTACACACATAAGAAGTACATTATAACAATACAAAAAAAAAGATTTAAAACAAGGAAAACTATTTTATTCTAGAATTTTTCGAAAACCATCTCAAAGTAGCAGAGGTTTCTAAGCCATCTCAAAGTAGCAGAGGTTTCTAAGCCATCTCAAAGTGGCAGAGGTTTCTAAGCCATCTCAAAGTGGCAGAGGTTTCTAAGTAATGAAAACTCGAAAATAATGAATCGATGGTTTCTTCTCATCTGTACATTAAAGACGTGTGTCCCTTGTTGGTTTCTAAGACCATTTGTTTGATAAGTTTTTCTTCCGGGTTTTCCATACTTCTTCTTTATTCTTCCTTATTATTCTTCTTCTTCTTATCATATTTCATTTAAATTATTTATTATGTTTCTTCTCTCCGGCCTTCCGTTCATTCCCATCTCCCTCCCCCCTCCTCATTCTTCTCCTCCTTCTCCTCCTCCTACTCCTCATTCTTCTCCTCCTATCCTCATTCTTCTCCTATTACTCCTTCTCTTCCTCCTCTTCCTCATTCTTCTCTTCCTCTTCCTCCTCTTCCTCATTCTTCTCTTTCTTTTCCACTTCCTCCTCCTCCTCCTATATCATCTTCCGCCTCCCTTTCTACACCATCACACAAACACTCCCTCCCTCTCTCCCTCTCCCTCCTCTTCTGCACCCTGACACAAGCCCTCCTTCCCTCCCTCCCTCCCTCCCTAGCCATCGTCTCCCAGGCAAACTACACGAAAATGAATTGTAAAAAAATGACAAGAGTAGACTGAGCTGTAGGTGGTCTTAGGGAGGGATGGATGGAGGGAGGGAGGGAGGGTAGGTAGGTTGGAGGGAGGGAGGGAGAGGCAGTGCTTCTCCCCAGTAGCTATTTAGTAGCCAATATCAGGTATCAGGGAGGTTTGACCGCTTCATTGCCCAGGATCGCGTCTTCACCTTACTTCTGAAACTTGGCCATAGGAAGGAACCATCTCACACAATCCTTCCTTCGTATAACAATCACAATCACTAAATCCCCTTCTGTACCATCAAGAACAAACATCCTTAATAAACCTCAACAGTTATATAATTGTTAAAAAGTTCATAGTACAATAATAAGGGGATTTGTTTTGTTTTTAAAGTTTGGATGAAGTAAATAATATCGAAGTCTGAAGTCAGTGCCAGAGGGAAGGGAATCGAACGCGATGCAGGTAATGGCGTGGAAGATAGTGGACCGCCCCGGGACCGCAACCGTAACCTTACCTGCTGACCTCGGCTACGTCATACCGCCTCATATTACACACGACTCGCTCTACCAGACTTACAGCACAAAGGATCTATCACAAAAATATCCTTCTTTAAAGATTCTCTCGGGCGGAAATAAAGATCTGAATGATGTAATATTTTTATTTCTTCTCTCGCTTCTCCTTCCTTTGGTGTTGAGAGGGAGGATGTGGCCAGGGTGTGTTATTGTCAGGTTGAAAGATGGTTACCAAGATAATTATCTAGCCTGGGAGATGGTGATCAGGGAGAGGAGGGAGGGAGGGAGGGTAGGAACACACACACGGGTACGAAAGAAGGTTGAATTAAAATCCTAGCATGGCAATGGTGAGTTGACCACACACACACACTCACACACACACACACACACACACACACACACACTAAACCGTGGTGGCGGTGGTCGCTATTACAGCTAGCTAGCTGCTAAACGGTGCTAGTACATAATCTATTAATAGGAAGCAACAAATAGGACGTCACTAGCTATACCTTCTGCAGACCTATTAATTAAAAGCTCTCTAGGTGCTAATACTCTCTCTCTCTCTCTCTCTCTCTCTCTCTCTCTCTCTCTCTCTCTCTCTTTCTCTTGTTAGAGGGGGTACTAAGCTCTACAGTGCATCATTTACTTGTGTTAGTCTAAATAAATAATATCCAAGACCCTGGATACATACATCACTACGCTGGGTAAGGTGGGATGGGCCCCCCCGGGGTTGGCCCCCCCCTGAGGAGGGACGGGGCCCACTAGCATACGAGGCCTGGACCCGGACCTGCAAATATATCAGGAGGTCACGCTGGGATCCACTCCATGACACAACATTCACAACCAATAACCTCCACAACCTCATAACCTCCACAACCTCATAACCTCCACAACTCACTGCTGTCTTTATTATAGTAGGAATTGAGGTTTGAGGTTTATTTGATGTAGTCAGGAGCGATATTTACAATAACTTTTTTTTTACACAATTATATATTTTGGCTCCATCATTAACAAGGTATTAAGGTATTACGAGGTATTAAACAATAAAACGACCACAATAAATAAAACAATAAATAATAAAGCTAAATCAATTAATAATAATAAAAATCAATTAATAATAATAAATACTAATAATACCCATTTAGTTCGAGTGTAAAAAGGTAATGAAAGAATAATTATCTTTCTGTGTTAATATATGCATAGTAAAGGTGTCTGTTCCCATGTCGTGAACTATTATCCTGATAACTTCTTTGGAGGGAGGGAGGGAGGGAAGGAGGGAGGGAAGGAAGGAGGGAGGGAAGGAAGGAGGGAGGGAGGGAGAGGAGGGAGGGGAGGGAGGGAGGGAGAGTGGCGTTGGGAGGGAGGGGGAAGGCTTCTCACTGAGGAAACTGGAATCGACGTGATGATAAGACAAGAAAACGTGTCTTTAAAGTCAGTCGTGTCAAGAGTAACACACCACGAGGTCAGGTCAGGTTAAGTTAGGTCAGGTCAGGTTAAGTTAGGTCAGGTTAAGTTAGGTCAGGTCAGGTTAAGTTAGGTCAGGTCAGGTCAGGTTAAGTTAGGTTAGGTTAGGTCAGGTTAAGTTAGGTTAGGTCAGGTTAAGTTATGTTAGGTCATTCTGAACGTGGTATTTTTTCTAATATGATTAGTCTGTGTGTGTGAGATGAGATGTGAGGGAGAGAGAGGTGAGGGAGAGAGTGGTGAGGGAGAGAGAAGTTAGGGAGAGGTGAGGGAGAGAGTGGTTAGGGAGAGGTGAGGGAAGGAGAGGTGAGGGAGAAAGTGGTGAGGGAGGGTGAGGTGAGGGAGAGAGTGGTGAGGGAGAGAGTGGTGAGGGAGAGAGTGGTTAGGGAGAGGTGAGGGAGGGAGAGAGAGGTGAGGGAGAGAGTGGTTAGGGAGAGGTGAGGGAGGGAGAGGTGAGGGAGAGAGTGGTGAGGGAGAGGTGAGGGAGATAGTGGTTAGGGAGAGGTGAGGGAGAGAGTGGTGAGGGAGAGAGTGGTTAGGGAGAGGTGAGGGAGGGAGAGGTGAGGGAGAGAGTGGTTAGGGAGAGGTGAGGGAGGGAGAGGTGAGGGAGAGGTGAGGAAGAGAGAGAGGTTTGGGGAAGGAAGTGAGGGGAAGGAGTTAATATTGAAAATGACACCACGATGTTGTGTGCGTGTGTGTGTACGTGATCAATCATGTATGTGTGTGATCATGTGTGTGTGTGTGTGTGTGTACATGTATTTGTGTGTATAACTGACCACCTATCTCCCACCACCAAAAAGGCATTAAAAACAGTAATATAATGTATGATATATAATTCAGGATATATTTACATGATAAAATACCTGTAGTGTGATTATTACCCAAATCTATTAATACATCTATGTATATCTATGTATACGGTATCTTATACAGAGCAAAGAAACCAAAATCATTCCTTTAAGTCATTGTCTTCAAGGGGTTAAGTCATCGTACTCAAGGGGTTAAGTCATCGTACTCAAGGGGTTAAGTCATCGTACTCAAGGGGTTAAGCCATCGTACTCAAGGGGTTAAGTCATCGTACTCAAGGGGTTAAATCATCGTCTTCAAGGGGTTAAGTCATCGTCATCAAGGGGTTAATGAAAAAGATCCTTATAACAATGTACTGTATATACCAACCTTATAAGAAGCCACCATTCATAAATCACATACGGGCTCTTAATACTATATAAAATATGCGCCAGTCAGCTCTATCTATGCCGTTCTTGACTGACTACGAGATGGAATAGAACTAACCCGCACTAACGCACTTACACTCACTCTTTGTACTCGGACAGGCACTCAATTCACATACATTCACTCCAGTACCTATATTAACTATATATATTCGAGTACTTTGTGTTTTAATAGTATAAAATATATTTGCCGTGAGTACTTTTGATGCACACAAGAAACTGACTCAAAAATTAAGGAGGAAGAAATTAATTTTATTTAACTATATAATTAACTATCTGAATGTCTAAGTATCTTTTTAACTATTATTATTATTATTATTATTATTATTATTATTATTATATTATTATTTTATTATTATTAATATTTTATTTTTGTTACTATTTTTTTATTATTATCATTTTCACTATCAGAGTATAATACAGTATACCTCAGGTGAGTATACCCAAACACACCTGACTGGTTCACCGTGAGTGTTAACATCTTGGTCATATGTCTTACAGATTATATCGGTTCAAACTGTGGTATATTACACAGCAATATTTTGGTATTTATCTGTGGTAACCTGGCCTGGTACCCTGCTGTCAAGGAAGGGCACAACGGCGGTAGGTATGTGCCAAGTCGTAGTGTAGAATTGAGAGTGGGTGTTTTTTTTTGTCTGTGTCTGTCTGTTTGTCTGTTTGTCCAATAGCTTTAATTTGGGGTTTTAATTCATTGATTTTATTTTTTTTTCGTTCTATTACTTATATTTTTTTCGTTTTTTTCTATTTTACAATTGGGGTAAATATTTTTTTATACTTATTTTTATTTTTATTTTTTATTTTAATGTTTTTTACTATGAAAGTAATTTTTTATTTCGTTATTGTTTTTATTTAATGTTATTTTCATTTATACTATTACAAGAAAAAGATGAGTATCCATAAAATAACTTAAAATACTTAGACAAAAAAAACAAAAAATTAAAAATTATAAACAATTAAATTTAGTAAAAATAATAATATTTCACCTATATTGAAAAATAAATAAAACTACAATAATTCTTGTCATATATACAGCAATAACATTCTAAATTATAGTAAACAATAATTATTAACCTGATACTATTATATAAACAATTTCCTCAAGATTATTATTTTTTCATATACTGTACAGAGTCATCCAAAAAGAACACCAAAGATTTGAATATAAAAAAATATAAAATCTGGGTAATCACTTTCCACCACCCTATATAAAAGTCTTTAGTACTGTGAAAAAAATAATAACATTACCCAAGTCTTAATAAATAACAGTAAATAACATTATATCTCTCTTAGTAATGTTTGATTGAAGAAAATAACAAAGGGGGGGGGGGGGGGGAAATAACCACCTTCATTAACGTCACACAGGTTAATTAATGTTCTGTACGGTGACGTCATAAGCTTCACACAGGTATTTGGGGGGTTTTAAGAATCTTCTCCATAGTAACGTAATGATGACGTAATGATGACAGAAGCTGACCTCGATAGTTCGAACTCAATTACACACTCACTCACGCGGACACACTCACACAAATACACTCACTCACTCACGCGGACACACTCACACATATACACTCACTCACGCGGACACACTCACACATATACACTTACTCACGCGGACACATATACACTTACTCACGCGGACACACTCACACATATACACTTACTCACGCGGACACATATACACTTACTCACGCGGACACACTCACACATATACACTCACTCACGCGGACACACTCACACATATACACTCACTCACGCGGACACACTCACACATATACACTCACTCACGCGGACACACTCACACATATACACTCACTCACGCGGACACACTCACACATATACACTTACTCACGCGGACACACTCCATACATATAGACTCATCACTCATACACACACATACACATTATCCTTAGCCTCTCTCTCTCTCTCTCTCTCTCTCTCTCTCTCTCTCAACATGCAGTCACCACATTCACCCTTAAAGGAAAAACCAAACTAAAACCTCACGTTCCCCAATTGCACTAAGCTGGGCCATACCTCACACACCTATCACCACCAACATCTGGTTAGGTCGAGCCAGATGTATCGTTGAGATAGAGCCTGATGGAAGTCCGTCTCGGGGAGGGAAAACACACGAGGGGTTAATCTCTTATGGTGTCGGAACTCATAAATACAATGTTTTCTTTCATTTCCTCTGATACTTGGTTAACTATAGAGGATGGTGGAGGGGGAGGGGGAGAGGATGGTGGGGGAGGGGGGTAGGGGAAGGAGGAGTGAGGGGTGGCGTAGGGTTAGGGGGGGTGTGGGGTTGTGAGAACAGTGAGGGGATCTACTAGAGATCAGTCGACAGTGTACATGGTGGTGGGAGAACACGAAAAACAAATGAACATCGGACTGTACAATACAACTATCATAGACGATGTGAAAAACAAATGCCAATCGAACTATACGACTATCATAGACGACGTGAAAACAAATGACAATCAAACTATACCACAAAATTATCATAGACGACGTGAAAAACAAATGACAATCAAACTATACCACAAAATTATCATAGACGACTTGAAAAACAAATACCAATCGAACTATACAACATCCACGACTACATAAACAACGTCTTAACATGATACTTATAGTTTCTACCGTTTATAATGATAGCTTTAAAAATAAACATAAACATTCCTCCTACTCTTCCTTACCGAGTATTTAACACAACGGCGATACCAAATCTTGTTAATATATTCGATCTTCTTTGATTTATTTTCCCCTGAGATCTTGATGGTACGATTTTTGATTGTTTAAATGCTGAGTTAGATTACTTATACATGCTGAAGGTATTATTGTCCTCCTATATCATTTTATAGTGAGTGTCTTCCCATCCACGAGAGTATATATGAAGACGCTTATAAGGCGAAGTATATACCTGTATATGTGTTTTAATATAGTAAGGTAGACTAGCAGGGAGTGAGGATTCCGTAGATTTCTCTCTCTATATGTCACTGAACAATGAGACCCTTCCCTCCCTCCTACCCCAGCAGACCTTGGTATGGCCTCCAGGAGTGATATGGCCCCCTTAGCAGTGATATGGCCCCCTTAGTAGTGATATGGCCCCCTAAGCAGTGATATGACCCCCTTAGCAGTAGTATGGCTCCCCAAGTTAATATTATAATAGCTTTAAATACCTCGATCAAGTAATCTTAGTTACCCATCCATCCATACATCTCTTAATAGCTCTTGAAGCCTTAATGTAATCCCAGAAAAGGCTAAATAACTCTTTGAAGCCTTGGGATGATATGACGCTAAATCCCCCCTTTAATGTAATCCCGGAAAGTCTTAAAAAAGGATATGATCTTAATCCGCCCCAAGTGATGTAATCCAAGATGGGTTTGACGTGAGCGTATCTCCTTCTCGCCCTCCTCTACCCCCTCCTCCTCCTCTTTCTTCATTTTCTACCCCCCTCCCCCTACCTCTTCCTCCTCCTACTCTTTCTTATCCTTCCTCCTCTCCTCCTCCTTCTTCTCCCTCTCCTCCTTCATCTTCTTTCCCCTCCTCCTCCCTCTTCCCCTCCTCGGCTAATGCATCCCTAGAGTGGCTTCTCCACCATCCTGAGCCTCTCGTCTTATCTAACAGAGACAAAATCTGGATCACGTGAAGATTCGTCCCCCAGCTTATTTCACCTTAGAGTAACCATCCTCTCCTAACCTAACCTATCCTAACCTAAACTAACCTAACCTAACCTAACCCAAATAACCTTACCTAACCTAACCCAAATAACCTTACCTAACCATACACAAATCCAATTAACCTAATAGTACGCTAACCTAACCAAATCCACAATTAATTTAGCCAAACCTAACCTAATCTACCTTAAGTTAATACACCAGTAACTTAACCCAACTTAATCTAATCTGACCTTCACTACCTTCCCCTCCCCTAATCCATCACTACTCTAGCTTAATCTACCACTCACCTACCCCAGCCTAACCTAACTCAACCTAACCTTACCTAACCCAACCCCCGACAGGTATACTAAACCAATAGAGTGTTTAATCTTCAGGTGAAATAACCTAAGATGAGAGAGAGAGAGAGAGAGAGAGAGAGAGAGAGAGAGAGAGAGAGAGAGAGAGAGAGATTGTAAATAAACAAAAAAAATCTTTCTTGTGATCCAGATATATTCCCAACACAATAAGCAGCGACTCCTACTTTTAATTAAGCGAGTCTCCCCAGGTAGGCGGTAGTCCGAGGTGACGCTTACCCTGATATCAGTCTGAAACCGGAAAATCCACTGAATTATCTGAATTATGAAGTGGTGGAATGGGTGTGGAATGGGGGTGGAATGGGTGTTGAAGAGGTGTGGAATGGGGTGGAATTGGAATGAGAAGTTGGAATTGGAATAAGAAGTTGGAATTGGAATTATAAGTTGGAATTGGAATGAAAAAGTAGAATAGACAGAAAACGTAAAATAATGAGGAAAAGATGGAACAGGATAAAGATGAAACACGGATAAATAATAATGAAACAAGTTAAAGACGAAATTCAAAATAAACATAAATTAAACAGGGAGTAAATAAATGAATATACAGACAAAAGAAAGAATAAGTAAGAAATTTGATAAAAGTTAAGAAATGTGACTTTGATGGACTAAGGGAAGAGATAAATACAGGAAGAGGCTGATAGACAATGATAATGAGGATAGATGAGAGGAAGACACAAAACTAAGACATGAGACTAGACATACACACACACACACACACACACACACCACTGTAATACGTGAGTTGAGGAGGAAGAAGAAAAGAGATCGTGTTTGTGACCGTATGTCTGCCTGTCTGTCTGTCTGTGTGTCTGTGTGTGTGTGTAAAGATCAGAAGGTATAAATAAATAAAGAGATAAAATGATAAAGAAGACAAGAATTCATTGACAGACAGAATGACAGACAGACAGACAGACAGACAGATCTCAACACACATGATGCTGAGATTATGAGTTAAAACATCCAGCAGTCACAAGGAAGGAAGGAAGGAAGGAAGGAATGAAGGATTTAGCATAATTACAATTGATAACATCTTATTACTTTAACGACCCAACGACCCAACCACCCAAGGAGCCATAGTTCACCCCGTTAATGGTGCAAATGTGCTAATGGTGAAGTGATTCTGATGTGCCACTGTAAAGGCGTAGGTACAGTGTGTTGCGAGCTAATTACCCCCCTCCCCCTTCCCCCCCCTCACCTCCCTCTCTCCCTTCCCCCCCTCCCCCCTCCCTAGATTACTATCACTACATTGATCGCTGTTCAAGTCCATTTCTTGGTGCCGATTCCCATCTCATATGCTAAATACACACCCTTATCCCACCCCCCCCACCCCCCCCACCCCCTACCCCCCCACCCCCACCCCAATGCCTCGTGTGATTTCAATAATTTGTTGGTGGGGGGGGGGTGGTGATTTGCTCGTTGTTATTTACATATCATGAGAAATATTATAATGTATTGTAGAGTTGTTGTTGTTATTGGTGTTATAATGTGTTGCTGTGATTCGGTAATAACTAAAGGTGTTTAAGCTCGTATTGTGGTTTGTTAGATACGAGTTTCATTTATTGTTAAAAATTAAGAAATAAGGATTTTTTCTCAGTATGCAAAAAATGTAATGAAGAAAATATTCATAGTTTGTTAAGAATTCAGTCAGTTGAAAATAAAAATGAAAGCAAAATATTACGATAATTTATTAAAAATTCTCAATTACTGTATAGAAACAAAACACTATAACTGCATTATTAAAAAAAATCGCATATATTATTCATCATGTGATTATATTTTTTAATTAATCGCAGTTATGTAAAACTATAGACAAATATTTGTACTATATTTTTAACAACTCTCAGTCACCAAACAAAAAAAAACTACTATATTTTTAAGACCGCCATATTAAGGTTTGTTTTCCCAAGCATGCACAGTATGTGAAGAAGAGTATGTGGTAAGGGATAGTGGGCAGGGCAAGAGGGCAGGGCAGTAGGGCAGGGCAGTAGGGCCAGGCATGGAGGAAGTATGACCCCGCTGCTCTGGTATAATAAACACGGTGGGCTAAGACACTCCTGCCCCGCTCTGCCTGCCATCTGTCAGGCGCGACCAGAAACCTGATCATCCACTCCTACATTTTTATACACCTCCACAAAAACCTTCCGCCGGACTGTCAAGCTGGGCGAGGATGAGAGAGAGAGAGAGAGAGAGAGAGAGAGACTGGTGGGTGTATATATAAAAGGATACATCGCTATAGGGAAACCCACTTGAGTTACACTGGCTTTAAACAATGATATATACCCCTAAATGTAAACTCCTTCACTCACTATCTAATAACTATTCATTAACCAAAGTAAAATAAAAACAAATAAACTCTTGAGATATTAAAAAAAAAATTATAAAAATCCTTTATTCAATATTAACCACAAAACTCGTGTGATATTATAAGAAAAATAAAATAAAAGTTCATCTCTTGTAAAATCGGATTCAGCTTGTTGTTGTCATATCGTCTGATCATAACAACGAGGTCGATAATGATGGGTAATTGGGCAGTAAGGAGGGGGCGTGTCTTGTGATAAGCTCCTCCTCTTATTACCATCAAGCTGGTCGCTGATTGGTGGACGATGGACCAAGATGTTTGTACCTCACTCCAATAGGGAAGTAATAAACGATACAATGCTTATAAAAAAAAATACTAACAATAAAAATAAAATGATACTTGTTTAACTTTCATTATTATTCAGTGTTAACAAGTATCACGGAGGCGATATACGAGATAATTAATAAGTATCTGTTAATTGAATCATGATAACTATTAAATTATCGTAGGAAACTTATACAAAATACCATAGACTAATTATACCAACCATTGTTATAAAAAAAAATAGAAATATCTTAATGAGAGTAACATCAACAAGAGACTATGTATAGTAAAGTGAAACAAACAAGAGAGAGAGAGAGAGAGAGAGAGAGAGTTCTTGGACCCCGCAGATCAAAACAGAACAGACACAACAGGAGCAGGGAGCGTGGAGGTGATAGGTACACTGTGAGAAACAAGAAACATAGCCCTCTTCTTCTTCCTTCTCTTCCCCCTCCTCTTCCTCCTCTTCCCCCTCTTCCTCCTCCTCTTCCTCCTCCTCTTCCCCCTCCTCCTCCTCCTCCTCCTCCTCCTCCTCCTTCTCTTCTTCCCTCTCTTCCTCCTCCTACAACTTGCCACTCTCTCTCTCTCTCTCTCTCTCTCACTCTCTTTCAAGTGTCTTATTTCTCTCGGATTAATACTATTCATCGGATCTAATTGAACCTATTTTAGATATTTTCTTTTGTGGGAGATTTTTACCATGAGAAAAGTTTGCATTTAATGAGAGAGAGAGAGAGAGAGAGAGAGAGAGAGGGGGTTCCAAAAGAGTGTTATCATCGCATGCTTAACAACACAGTTTCAACAGGGTGGTGTGTGTGTGGGGGGGGGGGGGCTCTCTTTTTTTTCCCACGGCTGAGTAACAGGATGGTTGAGCAATTAGCGACTCGTTATAATAAGGTAAATAAACAAAACACAGGGGGTGGAGCTGGTATCAAAGAGCTTACCGATGGTCCTCTCTCTCTCCGTCTCTCTCTCTCTCTCTCTCTCTCTCTCTCTTTCATACAGAACTAACCCCTTCGTTGCCGCTGCTTCCCCCCACCCCGCGCCCCCCCCCCTCCCTTTCCCTATTTTCCCCATCCTTCCCCCACCATCTTCCCCTTCACCTCCCCTCCCCACCATCTTCCCCTTCTCTCCCCTCCCCACCATCTTCCCCTTCTCTCCCCTCCCCACCATCTTCCCCTTCTCTCCCCTCCCCACTAGTCTCCCCTTCTCTCCCCTTCCCTACGACCCTCACCCCACATCACTCTCCTTCCTGCTTACAAATTCATGCCAAGCTTTATTTTTTCTGAACTGACATTTTCTAAGGCGAATTTAGCCGCGTTCTCTTGACCAAAAGTTGAGTGAATATTTTTATACAAATGCTGAATGATTCTAATAACAGTAATAATAATAATAATAATAATAATAATAATAATAATAATAATAATGTTCCCATGACATTATTAGTGATCCTAAAATTACCTATAAAGAATATAAAAGAAATTGTCATAAAACCAATTTACACAAGAGGTTTATTACTTAACAAATAATAATTAATATGGATAATAAAAAATAAATATTTTACCTTATAATATTAATAAAGGGTTAAATTACTCAAAACAAATAAAATTATCTTCAAAAAAATTTAAAAATCGGTCTTAAAAAATTCTTACGGTACGATAACTATTTAAAAAAGTACGAGCAAAGGTAAACACACACACTCTAACATGGTGACGACGGTATGAAATCAAGCCGCGAAAACAACAGCGGTCTAGTTTCTTCAGCCCCGATGTCTTCGTTACAAGACCTCGGAAATTCCTAACTGTGTAAAAATTTATACCACGTCAGAGAGAAGATTATGATGATATATTATTTACAGTATAATGCACTATGATGCATTTTCTTTTTTCGCTTCTCTCACGAACGCTCCAGCGCCATTATCAACTCGGCGGCGTACGAGTTGGTGTGAAGAGACCGCGGGAGTAATTTAATCAGCGGGGGGTTATATATATATATTTTTTTTTATGGATTTTTTCGCATAATTAGTTAGTTTATAGATGGTATTTAAGGATTTTTTTCTTATATAATTTCCGATAATTATATAAAATATGCTTAAGGAATTTCCCACATAATTTCATGATAATTTATATTTTGTACTTCAGTCCATAAGAAATAATAAAAAAATAAATATCAACTGTGAATATCCTAATGACATCTTAATCAATTAATGTCAAAATTCATAAATAGTAAACAAAAATAAATTAGAAATACAGATTAATAAAATATGGATCAAGAACCGCCATAGACATAGTTTAGAAATTTGTATAGGTAAATATTACTCAGTTGATGGTAATATAAAAATATTGATCATCATACCTCATGTGTCTAGTTTTTAGTGGTCCTGAAGCGACGTTTTCTACCCAATGAGAATGACACAATTATGAAACTATTTTTATGGGTGATTATTATTGGTAGTGTGGCTCTTAGTGTAGCTCAAGTGTGGCCCTCAGTGTAGATCAAGTATGGCTTTTATAGTTCAAGTGTGGCTCTTATAGTTCAAGTGTGGCTCTCAGTGTAGCTCAAGTGTGACTCTCAGTGTAGCTCAAGTGTGGCTCTCAGTGTAGCTCAAGTGTGGCTCTCAGTGTAGCTCAAGTGTGACTCTCAGTGTAGCTCAAGTGTGACTCTCAGTGTAGCTCAAGTGTGGCTCTCAGTGTAGCTCAAGTGTGGCTCTCAGCGTGGCTCAAGTGTGAACATAACAACGCTTCATAAATCATAAAAGTTATTTGTCTGAAACTAAATTTCTCATCTTGTCAGAATGAAGAACTGACATAACATATCATTAAATATATAAAACACAATTACTAAAACAATAACATCATAACGAAAAGAGTAAATAACAATATGAAAATTTAAAAGTGTAGGCCTATCTTACATTGTCGAGGAATGATAAACAGAACAGCTGATGCGCCTGTCAATCGTATTTTGTTTTGGGGTGGACATGTCACGATAATCAAAAGCTAAGGTGCGCATGTCAACCGTATTTTGTTTTGGGGTGGACATGTCACGATAATCAAAAGCTAAGGTGCGCATGTCAACCGTATTTTGTTTTGGGGTGGACATGTCACGATAAGCAAAAGCTAAGGTGCGTATGTCAACCGTATTTTGTTTTGGGGTAGACATGTCACGATAATCAAAAGCTAAGGTGCGTATGTCAACCGTATTTTGTTTTGGGGTAGACATGTCACGATAAGCAAAAGCTAAGGTGCGCATGTCAACCGTATTTTGTTTTGGGGTGGACATGTCACGATAAGCAAAAGCTAAGGTGCGTATGTCAACCGTATTTTGTTTTGGGGCGGACATGTCACGATAATCAAAAGCTAAGGTGCGCATGTCAACCGTATTTTGTTTTGGGGTGGACAAGACAACACAAGCGAATGACGAAAAACAAAATTAAACACTTTGAAACAATTGACTTATTCTAACACCCCCCCCCCCTCTCCCCCTCCCCCAGAAAAACTACAACACACACACACACACACACTATTCCACTACTCTTTATTTATTTTTGTAGGAGGAACTTAAAGGTTGTAGAAGGAAGATTTAATAACACAAATTAAATGATAATAAGTTTGACAAGGGAATATCGGGAAGTATGAAAAAAAATAATAATACTGTATTGACTTCATTGACCAGAGGGAAGGGTCCTTTTTTTTTTTTTAAGGTACATTTCGGTCTTCATCAGATCAAATTTCAACTTCGAAAATTGATGCAATCACTCAATATTTCCAATTACTGTGCTTTTTTATTCAGTGTTCTACAAGTAATTTCGTTTTTCAAAATTGATTAATCAGGTTGTAAAGACGGCAACCTGATAATCATGTCAAATTCCTCACCACAGGTAACCGCGCCACCTGCTCCTAATTACTGGGTGTTGGCAGTGGTGGCGGTGGTGGTTGTTGGCAGTAGTGGTGGTTGGTTGGTTGGTTGGCAGTGTGACGGTGGCTGGTTGGTTGGTTTGACGGTTGATGGCGATGATGGTTGTCAGTTAAGAGTGGTGATGATAGTTGTTGGTAGTATGGTGGTGTAATTCTTGGTGGTGAGATGGTGGTTATGAACACTGTGGTAAGTGTTGGCAGCGTTGTGGTTGTTGGTGGTAGTGTGATAATGGCTGACAGTATTAATGACAACATGGTGGTTGTTGGCAGCAATAAGGTGTCAGTATGGTGGTGATGAAAATGGTTGTCCAGGTAACGTGTGTTGGCAGCTAAAGTGTCTGACCACCACAGCTGATCATAAAATATATATCCTGTCTTGTAATGTTGTCAGAGGGCAGGTGTGTCATATTTACCTTAGCAGGTGGGGGGGGGGAGGGGAGAGAGAGGTAGGTAGAGGGTGAGAAGGGCAAGGAGGGGAGCAAGAGAGGGGGAGGACAGAAGGAGAGGGAAGGACGGAGGGAGCGAGAGAGAGGGAAAGAGAGGGAGGAAGAAGATGAAAAGGGCAAGGAGGGGGAGAAATAAAGAGAGGGGGGAGGGAGGGAGGGAGGGATCGAGCGAGGGAGACTTTACCAGCATGGCCGACAGCTTCGCCTCACCCCTGTCGTCTCTTGTCGTTCTCCACAATATAATTTCTTTGGTTAATTCGTTAATGCGCACCTCGACTTACGCCATTGGCATCTCTAATGAACCTGTGCATGTTTTTTTTATTTTATTGTATTTTTTCGTCTATTTAGTAACACAGGTAACATCAACTCTCTCTCTCTCTCTCTCTCTCTCTCTCTCTTCTCTCTCTCTCTCTCTCTCTCTCTCCTGGGTGCTGAAGTCATCTCTATAGACTATGTTAAATTTTGTTGGTTATGTTAAAATGTATTATAGATTTTGTAGTGATGTGTTAAAATGTAGAGAAATGGGTGTTTAGATAATTATATATATATAATATATACGTTGTTTAGACACACACACACAAACAAACAAACGCACACACACGCCTAAACCAGACTCTTCCTTGTCATTTCTCATTTCCAAAACGTAAAACATTATTATTATTATTATTATTATTATTATTATTATTATTATGACTTTTCTTAACCAGCTATAATTTGTTGGTAAAAAAAAAAGCGTGTGGGGGTGTGGGGGAGGGGGTGTGGGTGTGGGGGGGTGGATTTAGTAACGTGTGGGAGTACTAGCGGGGAGGAGAGGAGGTGTGGAGGAAGGATGGTGGGGGGGGGGGGTTAATTGTTGTGTAAAAGGTAGGTAGCTCAGTTCAGTGTGACAGTCCATGTATAAACAACGCCGTCTCAGCCTATGAATACTGTTGCTTCTTGCGTCTTTGCGTCTTTGCGTCTTTGTGATTTTTTTGGGGGTAGTTTATTTTAGAGATAAGATTGGAATTTATTTATAGTGAACTTGATTGAGTGACGTGTGAAATGGTACTCAGTCATTATACAGGTATTGGGTGGTTAGTACTCAGTCATCATACAGCTATAGGATGATTTAAGTGGTCCTTAGTTACAGACCCGAGAGGATGAGTACTACTATAAATGAGTACTTTAAGATGGTGAGTACAGTGACACCTAACCTAACCTAACCTAACGTTAACTTAACCTAACCCTACCTAATCCTTCCAAGTAGCGTTAGGATGGATGATCTTCTGAAGGAAAGTCAACTGGGGTGTCTAATCTTCGGTAATTAAGGCCAGGTGGTTACAAGGTGATAATTGGATATATAATTATCTTCCTCCATAGCTCAGATGGTTAACTGTGGCCAACAGGTCGTGAATGACCGTCGCCAGCTGGTTCAGAGGGGAGGCTTAGGAAGGCTTATTTCTGTAACTTACATGAATACTTGATGTTATGTGGTGTTGATTGACTCACACACACACACACACACGCACACGCTCGCACGCACACACACACACACACGCACACGCTCGCACGCACACACACACACACAGAGCGCTGACAGACAAATTGTTCTTATTATATGCCTTAGACTCAGCAGTTGTCAGTGGCGGTAGAGTGTTGGCTGCCTTCACCTGTGTCCTCGGCTATTTCTACCTCTCTCTCTCTCTCTTTCTCTCTCTCTCTCTCTCTCTCGCTCTCTCACTTTTTTTTTTACTCATTATGCATAAATAAGCCAGCAACCAGTGAGAGATTTTTTTTTTAGTTTAACAAATTTATTGACAAAGTTTGTATTACAGTTTGCCTAGTGTGAGTAATTCAGTCAGGTCTTGACACTGAGGGTGGTATCACTGTTCACTGCCACACAGGACAGAGGTTCACACACAGAGAAACACATTATATTCATTAACAGTATATATAGGTCAGATTCATGTGGGTGATGTCACTATTCACTGCCATGCAAGACAGTGGTTCATATACATTGGACGTCATATTCTAATTGAAGACTAATCAATGTGGGCTAGCAAATTTGGGATAAACAGCAAGAATGTCCTCAAGCACCCCTGATTTAATGTATAATTACAGCGTTCATGATACAACAAGTCAGGTGGCCTGAAGTCTTTGAAAGTGTTACATTCAATAATATAGTGTTCAAGTGTATGCTTTTAAGGTTTATCACAAAGTTTACATGCTGAGTGCTCCGGTATGGGTACAGCGTTACTAACTTGCCAGATGTGTCTGTATCCTAGCCTAATTCTGGCCGCGACTACATCACATTGTCTGGTTCTGTCCTTATGCTGGCCATACCGGTACCTCTCGTCACAAAATTTGTCATATTTACTAATGCTACAACTGCCAGGTATCTCTGCATTTCTCATTTCTTCTAGATCAGCGTTCATGATTCTGACTTGAGAGAGAGAGAGAGAGAGAGATGGGGCATGTCCTCGTCTCCTGGCCCTTTCCTCTTCCTCCTCCTCCTCCTCCTCCTCCTTCTTCTCCTCCTCCTCCTCCTCCTCCTCCTCCTACTTCTCTTCCTCCTCCTCCTCTTGTTTACATTTTTTCTTAATCTCGCCTTCGACTCTTATCTTTGTTTTAAGTTTTTATATTTTCTTTTTTCTTCCTGTTTTTATTCACATTTTTATTTACCCTAATGAGTGACAATTAATTTGTTGTTTTTTGTTATTTTTGTTGTTGTTTTGTTGTTGTCTCTGTTATTGTTTTGTTGTTGTTTGTTGTTTTTGTTTTCTTGTTTTTTTAATATGAAGAGATTCTACTATGATCATTTACATTATTCAGGTTTACATTACGGTAAAATGAAAACGCTTAACCTAACCTAACCTAACCAAGTACACTCCCCTTCCTACCACCATGTACACTCCCCCTACCCCCACCATGTACACTTCCCCTACCCCCACCATGTACACTTCCCCTACCCCCACCATGTACACTCCCCCTACCCCCACCATGTACACTCCCCTTACCCCCACCATGTAGACTCCCCCTACCCCCACCATGTACACTCCCCCTCCCCCAATGTACACACACCCCTCCCCCCCTTGTACACTCCCCGTCCCCACCATGTACACCCCCTCCCCCACCATGTACACCCCTCCCCTCTTGTACACCCCCCCTCCCCCCACCAAGTACACTTCCCCTCCTCCCACCATGTACACCCCCTCCCCCCTTGTACACCCCCCTCCGGCTACAGCACGTTCGTACACCTCAAGTAACATGTAATGAGGAATACTTTATCCCGGAAATGGCTGCCAACTCGTGGTTTTTAAGGAAATGGAAGGCATAAAACCTCTTTCCCTCCCCTTTCCTTCCCTCCCCTCCCACCCTCCCTGGCTTTTCTTCCCTCCCATTCCTCCCTACGTCCTTCCTCTCTCTGACTTTCCCTCCTTCTCCTCTCTGACTTTCCCTCCTTCTCTTCTTTCCTTCCCTCCCATTCCTCCCTACCCCTTCCCCTCCGTGACTTTTCTTCCCTCCCATCTCCCCCCCCCCTCTATCCACCCCCGACTTCCCCTCCCTCCTATTCTACCCTCCTCTCCTTCCAAACTTTCCCTCCCCCCTCCATGGGGCGATAAAGAGTTGAAACCTAATTCTTCCGTTCATGTTCACACTGATATTGTGAGGTGTTGAAGTGTACACATACACCCACACTCGCATATATACATACATACATACATACACACACACACACATTAGGCGTACACCATGACGGTCTTAGGGTTTAGTCAACTGACCAAAATACTCACACACGGACGGACAAAAACCACCTCAAGTTTGCCTGACATTTCCGACAGTGTCAAAACGGTATTTGTTTTTCTAACGTGTTTCGCCGTAGCTTCTCGCTCCCAAAATCGAGGTTAGGTTGGGTTAGGTTAAGTTAAGGTGTTGAAACAGTTTATTTAGCCAGAATAATACAGATATAAAGTAAACGACAACAGGCCTTAACCTCTCCAGTGATGCTGATATCTTGATGTAAGTGATAAATGCTAAAAACTTATGACATTTATCAAATAACAAATGAACATCTGTATTAAATGTGGAATTTCATATCTACCTGAAATATCTCATTTTAAAACGAGTATTTTTTTCCTTATCCAAATTCTCGGCGTTGGTGTGTAAGTATAAATAAGTTGACTTAGTTTCTCCTAAGTTCGAATACAAGTAAATTCTAAGTAATTCTTGGAAGTATAAGTGAGTTGGATTAGTTCCTTCTAGTTCGACCCGTGAACCCGAGGCAATAGACACTGATTCAGGGTTCGAATCCTTGAGTCTGAATCTTGGGGTTCATGATGCAGCAGGAGAGGTGACATTACCTTTGTTTGTACATACACAGTGGCTTAATCCTGCTGGTTTAGCCCTCCTAGTTTAACCCTACACCGGTGTCGTGGGTTTTTCGGGTCTATGATAGATGTCGCGGCGTGTGTCAGCGAGCCGAGGTAATGGGTGAGCGGGTGAGTTATGAAAAGTAAACAGGAGTGTCGTCATTAAGCTTACTTAAGTGAGAGAAAAGGTGGGGAGGCAAAACAATCGTCGGGAGTCACAAGTGTCGCCCCCAGGCGCTAACACACGCGCTGACAGCCGCCTCCACCACCACCAGCAGCGACACCTGCACCCACGGGAGGAGGAGGGGGCGGACAGGATATATATATATATATATATATATATATATATATATATATATATATATATATATATATATATATATATATATATATATATATATATGGAGAGAGAGAAATAAAAATTAAAGATAAACAAAGAAAGCAATAAAAATAATTTTACCCCAAAAATAAATGTATAAATACAAAATAGAGATAGAGGCAGACTATAAGGTCAGGTCAGGTCAGGCCAGGTCAAGGTCATACTCTATTGGAAAATTTTGCGAGGTAACATCCAGGTTCTTTCATCTGGTGGGGTGAAGGAACAACAGAGACGTGGTAATGGGCTGAGGAGCTCCTTGTTATATGTATCTAGAGCGACCACGACCAAGCCACGGTGAGTGTGTCTTTGAGAGAGGCCTGAGGAGACACTATATACCTCCTCCTCCTCCTCCTGACCGACACACTCCACCGCCCGTGTCCTTCTCGCCCCGGTTGACCCTTGACCAATATGTAAGTGTCAGTGCTGTCCTGTCCTGTGTATTATCTTGAGCTACCGTGATGCTAGCTGGCTATTTGTACCTTACTCTACGGGACACCAACATACTATTTGGTGCTAGCAATTAGAACTTAAACTGTCATGTGGGAGAGAAACTTTTTTTTTTTGTAGAGAGAAAATGAAAAATAAATGATAAACGAAGATGATGTATAAAGTTAAGGAATACATTTTGGGGAGGAATAATGAAGATGATGATTAGTAAAGATGTGGAGAGAGAGAGACGAGAAGAACATTAGGAAAGGCATTAGTTGGGGGTTGCCAGAATGAGGAGGTGGTGTAGTATATAAGCGTAAACTGTCTGGCTGGCTGGGTGAAGGCACGTCAGGCTAGCTCTACAACACACACACACACACACACACACACAGTAATACGCCTCATCTAATCTACCAAAAACTCTCTTCTATATTACCTCTTACTGTCATCACACTAACAACTACCCCAATATTCATCCCGTGATTTAACGTGGCAGTTGTGGATCCGTCTCTGCGGTGTTATGCTTCAATTCACGGCTTATTCGGCCCCAGCTAACACACACACACACACACACACACACACCTTAAAGTCAGTCTAGTGTTTTTGCTTACATCTAAAAGAGACGTGACACAAGTGGGTTTTTGGGTTTTGTTGTTGATTTTGTATTTTGTTTAGATGAGAGTGACAGGCCAGGGGGTAATGGGGGATGGTGCCAGGGGGAAGAGGTGGGGAAGGGAGGGGGGTGTCAGGGGGAACAGGAGAGGAGGGTGCCAGGGAGGGCCTTGCAACACCCAGCCTGCCGTGCACTGCCGCTTCAGCTCAACAATAATCCTCTTCATGACAGTTACAAACGGTCTGGATTTGCATGCGAGGGGAGAATGACAAAGCCGTGTGTCGGGGGTGTCTCTTATTGTCTCGTCAGGCTCGGCTCGGCTCGGCTGGGTTGGGTTGGGTTGGGTTCGGCCTGTGCTGTGCCCTCCACCACCGCTTCCTCGACCTCACTGTTGATGGTGGCTCAGGGCGCTTCTTATAGTCAGTGCTATAGGGCCTTCTGTAGGAGGGGAGGTGGTACCTTATAAACTGCCTACAGCCACCGACGAAGGCGAAGCTGTATCCCCCGCATAAACACAGACACACACACACACACACACACACACTTACCAACCCCTTCAAATTACCCCCGGCACAGACACACACACTTACCACCCCCCCCTCCCTCTCCCCCTTCACCCCCCCCCCCCCCACTCACACACAAGGACCGCTAATAGATAAAGTGGCGGAGATGACAAGAGCTTACACAGAAATACCCCTCACCAGGACCTTCAATACTCCACAAAGACGATTTTTCTTCCTAACATCTTCTTCACCCTCATTTCTTCTCCCTCATTTCTTCTCCCTCATTTCTTCTTCCTCATTTCTTCTCCCTCATTTCTTCTTCCTCATTTCTTCTCCCTCATTTCTTCACCCTCATTTCTTCTCCCTCATTTCTTCTTTGATTGTACAGTTCCTCCTGACGTGTGTTAATCTTCAAAGGTTTTCTAGTGTTGTCGGTTTAACTATTCTTTCTTTTTTAACACGTTGTTCGCTCTTGTTGTTTGTTCTCTGAGTAATGAGTCACATAAATTTCACACCGTGGAGAATAAATTTCATTGTATACCTTTTAAGACATTCTGACTCGGTTAGTTTATTCTGATGTAACTATTATTTGCTGCTATTAGTACTGACTTACTACCACCACCATTAGCCATCACTACTACTACTACTACTACTACTACCACCAACCAACCACTATTACTAAAACCAACCACCATTATTACCACCAACCACCATTACCATCAAGCACCATACCCAACCACCAACTCCAACCAATATCCTCAACCACCAATACCACCAATACCTTCAACCACCACCACCACTACCATCACAACCATCACAACCACCACTACCATCACAACCACCACTCCCATCACAACTACCACTACCACTACCACCACCACATCATACCCTGAACAACAAAGATGTCTCAGCGGGTAGTCCAGTTTAGAGCACACTTTTACATCTAACGGACACCTCGATATAATGGACATTCCTCACCATATAGTCCGTTAAACAGAGGGTTCACTGTAGTCATCAACAATTACAAATCATTCGTTATTGCATTCGTAGATAGAGATTCGTGGCATGTGTTTTGTTTATTCGTGTGAAGGAAGGAATTATCTCTTGTGTGTTAATTGAGTTCGTGTCAATTCGTATGTAAATGAACCTGATCGGTGTAAATTCGTGTGTAAATGAGGTGAAGCAGTGTTAATTCGTGTGTAAGTGAGGTGAATCAGTGTAATTCTTGTTTAAATAAGACAGTCGGTGCTAATCCATGTGTAAACGAGCCGAATCTGTGATAAATCACATGCAAATGAATCATGTCAATGTTAATTCACGTATAAATAAGCTAAAGCCATCTGAACCCATCTACAGCATCCATCTATATAAAAAAACAAATGCCAAACAATCTCATTTCATTTATCAACAAAACGATAGAGTATAGACGAAAGAAACAAGTTCATTTCATCTATAAAGAGAAAACAAAAGGTTGAAGGAATTAGTATACTGTTTCCTCTAGTGACAGGAGTACAATATAAACGAAAGAAACAAGTTTATTTCATCTATAAAGAGAAAACAAAATAAACTTTAACACATTGCTACAGTTTCCTCTCGTGACAAGTGTAAATGTCATAATTAAGATAGCAGGAGGAACTCATTCATCTCGCTCTGTGACAACCAGCAAACGAGTCGTGGACAGCCGCTTCGTATTGGAGTTAATGACCATTCAACTTGTAGGAGTCGAGAGCTGCCAGGTAGAACCGTTCAACACGTGATGTACACCTGGGTAATTACTGGGCACTGTAGGTGACTCACGGTTTGACAGACACACACATGGGAACGGAAAAGTACACACGCGTTTACATAGAGACGGATATACAGTACACACGCATATATATAAACACACACACACTTACGAACACATACATACACACAAATACATACACATGAATATAATTACATATACACACACAGATAAAAGCGCGCACCCACACACACACACACACACATCCAGGTGCACAAGTCATAAATCAGGATTCGAAGCCATTTAATCTTTTTATGTCATCATCAAAGTTAAAAGGTAATTTATCGTAGTTCTTTTGCCATTTAATACTTTACACCTTTATGTTATCGTCAAGGTTGGTGATTTAACAAGACACAGTAGTCATTTAGGTCTTTATATCTTAATGTAGTTGGTAATTGCAAGTGTGATTTACCTTAGTTGGTGATTAATTAAGCTTTCATAAATTAAATTGTTTTGTTTAGGTTTGTTAAGTAACAGATATAAGCATTTGGTGTTTTTTTTCCTGTGTGTGTGTGTGTGTGTGTGTGTGTGTCGTTTGATCTAAGTATACGGAACATTTGGCTTCGCTATACGGAAACGGTGATTAATGGCACCATAACTTTACCTAACATAAACTAATGCTCACCTAACCTAATGCTCACCTAACCTAATGCTCACCTAACCTAATGCTCACCTAACCTAATGATCACCTAACCAAATGCTAACTTAACTTAACCTAACCCAACCCATGTGATTTATTCTACTGTATCTGTAAACATCGCTACAGTGTTACAGTATTTATTCAGCATTGCTTCCTGTACTGTGAATGTGGATTATAAACATCGCTACAGTCAGTATATCAACATTTCTCTCTGTACTGGGGATGTTGATTATAAACATCGCTACAGTCGGTATTTAAACATTACTTTTATATATTCTGAATGTCGATTAAAGTTCGTCTGCCAAGAAAAGTGAAGATAGGAATTAGCACCGAGACTCAGATGAATCTCCTGTTACGGCTGTAGATACAATCAACATATAAGGTGCTGTTAATTCTCCTTAACCACCATTACCACCATCATCACTTCCACCATTACCACCACCACTACTACCACCATCACCACTACTACCACCATCACCACTACTACCATCACCACTACTACCACCATCACCACTACCACCACCACCACTACTACCATCACCACTACCATCATCACCACTACTACCATCACCACTATTACCACTACTTCCATCACCCCTATTACCACTACTTCCATCACCCCTACCACCATCACCACTACCACCATCACCACTACCACCATCACCACCACTACCATCACCACCACTACCATCACCACCACTACCATCACCACCACCACCATTACTACCATCACTACTACCACTATCACCACTACCACCATCACCACTACCACCATCACCACTACCACCATCACCACCACTACCATCACCACTACCACCATCACCACAACCACCATCACCACTACCACCATCACCACTACCATCATCACCACAACTACCATCACCACTATTACCACTACTTCCATCACTCCTACCACCATCACCACTACTACCATTACCACTACCACCATCACCACTACCACCATCACCACTACCACCATCACCACTATCATCACTACCACCATCACCACCACTACCATCACCATTACTACCATCACTACTACCACTATCACCACTACCACTACCACCACCATCACCACCACCACCATCACCACTACCACCATCACCACTACCACCATCACCACTACTACCATCACCACTACCATCATCACCACTACTACCATCACCACTATTACCACTACTTCCATCACCCCTACCACCATCACCACTACCACCATCACCACTACCACCACCACCACTACCACCATCACCAATAAAGGAATTCCTAAGATTATGTTTCAAGGCAGCTGGTGATGCCCCCCTCCCTCACTCACTCAGTTCTCTTCATAAGGGCGCCGCTGCTCACACTCTTAGACGTCCGTGGTGTAATCGTCCGTGGCGCTACTTGGTTACGGACGCTTAACCTACGTACAGTGTAGGTCCTCGGGATGTTATAATGAGAGGATTGTCCTTAATTAGGTGTGATGCCCGCTGTAGTGTGTTTTATGCCGCTGTAGTGTGTTTTATGCCGCTGTAGTGTGTTTTATGCCGCTGTAGTGTGTTTTATGCCGCTGTAGTGTGTTTTATGCCGCTGTAGTGTGTTTTATGCTGCTGTAGTGTGTTTTATACCGCTGTAGTGTACTTTATGCCCCTATAATGCATACACTTACAACCTTCCCTGGCCACAACATACAACACACAGTCACCACAACAACATACATAATCACAACACAACGTAAATTCACCACAACGTGACACAGATTCACCACAACACAACACAACACAGATTCACCACAACACAACACAATCAACACAACACAAAATCACCACAACATGACACGAAATCATCACAATTTGACACGAATTCACCACAACACAACACAGAATTACCACAACATGACACGAATTCACCACAACACAACACGGTTTCACCACAACATGACGCCATTTCACGTCAATACAGTTACCATGATATAAATTCCATCACGCAATATCACTCTCACCGTGACAGACATACATACACGTAACTACTTCACATGACATGGTTATTCGACAGTGATTAAGGTATATTAATTAACTGGATATGGCCACTCGACACACCTATACTTCAACAGGTAAGGTTAACGTGATATACCTAATTAGTATACCTTTCGTTATATTAACTTCAATATACCCAATTAATGTATCCTGTCATATCATGTATCCTATGTACTGTACCTACTTGACACTCATTCATAACACTCTCATTGGACACACAGGGTAGGTTAGGTTAGGTTAGGTTAGGTTAGGTTAGCATGTGTGAGGTTGGATTGAATTATTTTTAGCTATTTAAGTTTAATGGGAAAAATAGTCTAATAAAGGGAAGGTATTTAGAAAACATAATTATGCAAATCTCTCTTCCGGCCGCCGTGAATTATCGCCCAAGTTACATTTGGCCAAAACGCAGGTGACGTTAATGTAAAACACTTTCTGTAAGTCACTAGCCAAACACACTTCCCCTTTTACCCTCAGTTATAGATGAATAAACCTGGGGATTGCTATAATTCTGGGCAGGATGAGGGGGTGTGTTGTGAGGGAGTAGTGAGGCGTGACCTTGCTCCCTCATGGGTCCCCTTCCCCTTCCCCCTCCTACCCTTCCCCTCCTCCCCTTCCCCCTCCTACCCTTCCCCTTCCCCCTCCTACCCTTCCCCTTCCCCCTCCTACCCTTCCCCTTCCCCTCCTACCCTTCCTCCTTCCCCCTCCTACCCTTCCCCTTCCCCCCCTTCCCCTTCCCCCTCCTACCCTTCCCCTTCCCCCTCCTACCCTTCCCCTTCCCCCTCCTACCCTTCCTCCTTCCCCCTCCTACCCTTCCCCTTCCCCCTCCTACCCTTCCTCCTTCTCCCTAAGCAATGCAACGTGACCCTACCTGCACCACCGCTGCTAATTTGTGCTTGTCATACATTAGTCTACTGTTGCCCATTCACACTGTACATTATTTCCCATTAACTAGCGAGGATATCACCCCATAGTCTACACCATCAGTCATCTCTCTAGCTCTCTATCTAACACTATCGTTAAAAACCGTGCCAGATATTGCTATTAAGAGGAGATGTTGCGTTACAATCCGTGGCAACCCTAACGAAGATCTTGTACATGCTGATACAAATCTCGCTCACGGGATGGCAGTAAAACTCTTAATAAGATGTATGTCAACACGTGTACGCGACGCCCCGCATTACTCAGTGAATCAACAGTGCACAATATCACATTCATCGTTGCTTATCAACTCCCCATCTATACATACTTGGTGGTAGTGTACAGAGAGGCGGTGTTTCTCGTGCTCTGACACTTGCAGCCATGGAGAGCGGCGCTGAACTAAGGAACCCCTTTATATCGACTCCTACACACCCACACCCATACCATACTTTCTTCCTCGTGTATCTCAAATCTGTTATCATATCTTTATATACATGTATGTGTGTATGGAAATAATACCCAGGGTAGAAATAGTTGTATGGATGTGAAAGAGTTAGGTAGAGAGTTGAGGACGGCCGGGTATTTATTGTTTGGGTGTGACACGCTTCGAATATTTATGGAGCTTGGGAGTTTTTGCCGGGGTGACAAGTCAGTCAGCCCCAAAGCGACGTTTCCCTGTCTCTCTCTCTCTATCTCTTTCTCTCTCTTTATCTCTATTTACATGCGCTTTAAAATGGCTTCCTACATCTCTCTTTTATCTCTCTTTTATCTCTCTCTCTCTCTCTTATTTCTTTCTATTTGTTAATTTTTATACACTCGACTTCCTGGTGTTGACTGCAGCTTTGTCGCCCCCTCCACCAGGCAGCTGAAACCGTCCCTGCACGTTCATTCATTACCCTTCCCCTGTTGAGTGCCATCCCTCCTGCTCTCTCTCCACTTCCCCTTCATCCTCTCTCTCATCATTCTTCCCTCCTCAACCCTCTCCTCATTCCTTATCTCCTCCTGTCTCCCCTTACGCTTCTCATTTCACTGGACTTCTCTTCTATACATATACCTGATTTCTCTTTTATCTCTCAGGTTTAGATGGTTTTCTGTCTCTTGTTTTGTTTGTTATTCTGTTCTGTGGCTGCTTCTCTATTCACCTGTGTAGCTGTCTCTCTCTTTACTTAGTTTCATTCCCATCTATATCTCTCCTCTCTCTCTCTCTCGCTCTCTTTCCTCCACACCTCTCTTCTCTTCCATCTCTCTCCTCACGTCTCTCTCCTCACTTCTCCCTCTCCTCACCCATCCCCTCCCTCTCACAACCCACACGACTCTCCCCACCTTCTTAAACTGACCTAATAAAGTTATCAGTAACACCCACTACTCTGTGTTGGAACAATAAACCTCATTTTATTATCAGTAAAGGTACGTCGTAGTTCAAGACCGTGTTACCTGAAGTCTGACTCAGGTGGACAGTGGAACCTATAGCGTAAAATACATTGGGGTGGAGATTAATCTTATTTGGGTTCGATTCTTATGGGTTTTAATGCTAATGGTTAGTAGTGGTTACTTATTAAATATGTATAAGTTCAGTTTACCTGTAATTAATTTCGTCACTTTTCTACTTAGCTGTGTCGTTTGGTGGTATTATTATTATTATTATTATTATTATTATTATTATTATTATTACGTCGTACGCATTTATGTATCAATCTAATGTGCAAGACAATTAAGTTTGCCTGTCTTATTCCGACTTATTTAAATACGCCTGTCTGTGTCTGTCTGTCTGTCTGTCTGTCTGTCTAGAGAGAGAGAAAAACAAACTACGAAGTAAGATCCGCAAGTAAAAAAAAAAATGGCAAACACACGAATCAAATCTTGGAGTTATAATCAATTAGTGATGTGTGAGGAACTCAGGTGTATCACATGTAGAGCACGACCTAATCCCCACATCCTCACATAACAAACATTCACACAGACGCTACATCACTCCTCTACCCCACAACCTTAGTCATAACACACAGAAAAGAAATCAAATACACCGAACTAGACTTTAGAATTGAGTAATTATTATAGATAAAGATCATGAGAATTATAGAGGAAAATAAGACACACGGGAGAAAGACTCAAGTGTACAGTATGTGTCATTTTGCCTCCAGTCAACCTGTATAATTTTCTCCCACGCAAACCACAATATCGAGAAGGTTAACTCGCAGCAAAACACATCGTTAGTATTACCTGTATAGCCAACCTCGCCACGCTTACGGAATAATAATCTTTCTCACGTATAATAGATTTTAGTGAGAAGGATTGTTTTGTTCTTTCATTCGTGGGTTTTAAGCGCACGAATGGGGGTATTTATGTAGTTTACTCTCATTCGTGGGTTTTGTGGGCACGAATGAGCTACTTATAAGTCTCTCACAGCCAGACGCAAACACCTCCTCAACATCGATGCACACCAGTGAACTCCGATGAGCTGTCACTCTTTTCGACGAATTCCTCTCCGCTAACCTTCAAACACAAAACATTAACCTGCTCCTGCTGCTGTTGTACTTCTTCTTCGTCGTCGTCATCGTCAGAGCTTCATGTATAAAATTCCAACGCCCTGCCAACTAATCATGATGCTAACTACTGCTTTCTACCTGTACTCTACTAAGGGCTGGTCCAGACTTGATGAGGGAGTGAAGGTAGTGGTGAAGGGGTGAAGGTAGTGGTAGTGGTGAAGGTAGTGGTGGTGGTGATGAAGGGGTAAAGGTAGTGGTGGAGGTAGTGGTAGTAGTAGTGGTAGTGGTGGTCTTCTTCTTCTTCTCCTCCTCCCCCTCCGTTAATCATGTTATCCCATTCTTGTTATTATTCTTTCTTGACAACTCTTGAATTAATGATGTTTTTGATAACAAGCTTCATTGTTTTTTTGTGTTTGTTTATGATTGTTAGTTTGCGTCATAGTGTTTATTGTGATTGTTAATTTGCGTCATAGTTTTTTATGAATGTTACTTTGCGTCATATTGTTTATTTATTATGAATGTTACTTTGCTTTTAGTGTTTGTTTATGAATGTTAAAGTTCACTTCTTGTGCTTTTAATATGTTTTTTTATGCCCTAATAACGGTGTACAGAAGCAGAGCATTTAAAGGTCTTTCCCGCTTCCACACCTGTGCTAATCGCCTTTCTTTCTCACCGATAATTACCACAGTTTCCTCCTGCCTTTCCCTACGTCGAGGTCAGACTGCGGCTAGTGTGTGTATATATATATCGTATGTTATCTCTCATCTCTCCCGCCTTCGTACTTCTTGGGTAAAGTTGTTGTACGTGTTTTGGGTTTTTGTACGATGAGTTAACTATTATAATGCTAGTATTTTTTTCCCCTTTTACTATTTATTGTATAGAGATGTTCTGTCTGCTTTGTCATTTTTGTGTTTATTGTAAGAGAGAGAGAGAGAGAGAGAGAGAGAGAGAGAGAGAGAGAGAGAGACTATAACTCCCCTCAACACCTATTGTCATTCCGCTAAGATGTCGTGTCAATTACCTTATGTCGGAACAATTTCACAAGATGTAACTTTTCTTTTGTAGTATCGTAACTCAGCGATTTTGATAAACACAATGAACACCACGCAGAAGAAGGTACACACACACACACACACACACCACACACACACACACACACACCACAGACACAGACACACACACACACTTTCCCTTTCCCCGTCAGTGTGGTCCAATACGCGTGACCTTACGATACAATGATCAGTTTATTATGCACAAAGACCCGCTGAGGTTAGGTTAGGTAATGGCTTCGTTTTGTTTACTTGAGTACGATGTTTTCAATGTTTTTTTTTGTGTTATTATTTCTAAGTATATATTGGATTGTTTTACCATCTACACTCATATATATATATACATACACATACACACATAATAATAATAGTAATAATAATAATAATAATAATAATAATAATAATGGTTGTCCCTCGTGTAACGAGGATGGCCGGCCCAAGGGCCACCTAGGCGTGAATTTGTTTAAGCCTTTAAGGTGTAGAAGCCGTCGCCAACACAACAACCACACCCTGAGTTAACAAACAAGCTGCATGACCCAGTGTCAAGGAATAGTCCGAGAAGATCGGACAACTCCCCAACTGCACTGGCTAACCATTACCCCAGAATACGATCCGTAAATCGATTAACATCCAGGTTCCCAATTACTGCTGGGTAGACCGAGGCAAATGGCGTAAAGAAACTTGCCCATAGTTTCACCCTGCCCGGGGATCGAACCCGGGTCCACTCACCTGCGAGGCAAGCATACACACCTCTCTCTCTCCCTCTGGACCTTGGGGAAGTGATAGTGGGGTGAATGTCTCTTCTTTATGGTAATACACGAGGGCATAAGTCACCTTAATATGTCATGAGTGTGTTACCTGATCTGACTAACAGAGGGTTCTTGTGTGTGTGTGTGTGTGTGTATATTTGTTTTTGTTTCTATATTTTTGTTTGTGTTTTTTTGTGTGTCCTTGTTTGTTTGTTTATCTAATTGTTTGTTACTATGTGTGTTTTTGTTTGTTTGTTTGTGTGTTTAACTGTCTATTTGTCTACTTGTGTGTTTAATTATCTCCAGCATGTTTATCTTTTCCCAGGTGAGATACAAAATATACTCAACAACCTGTACGATGTTTATATTATTTATAGTCGAATGTAAACAAACTACAACACCTTGATTACAGCTCTAAATGAGGTTAATATATCTCTTGGGTTTAAAAACTCTCATTAAAAAGGAAATTACAGTAAATAAAAAAAAGGTAAAATTAACTCTTGAGAAATTATGATGGATATAATGTAAACAAACAATTTATCAGGTGTTTGAAATATTACTGTGAATACATTTGTCTGTTTGGGGTGGGGTGGGGTGGGGGGGGGGGGTAATTGTCTACGCTTGATGTTTTAAATGGTGTTTGGTTTGTTTGTGTTGGTTTTGTTTTTGTGTTTTTTTTTGTGTTTTTTTTTTTTGGGGGGGGGAGGGTTGGTGATTATGGTGGTGGTGATGGAGGAGAGGAGGAGGGGGAGAAGAAGGAAGAAGAGAACGATAGGAAGGAGGGGGAGAAGGAGAAGAAGACGAAGGAGGAGGAGGAGGAGGAGGAGAAGGGGGAGGAGAAGGAGAAGAAGGGGAGGAGAAGGAGAAGAAGGGGAAGGAGAAGGAGAAGAAGACGAAGGAGGAGGAGAAGGAGGAGGAGAAGGAGAAGGAGGAGGAGGAGGCCGCCCATTGTAACAGCCACGCCCGCTGAGCACCGCCCCCCCTCCCCCCCAGCCTGACCTTCACACTCACACACTTCTCATTAATCCATTGTATTATTACTGGAGCAGAGGGGAGGGGAGGGGAGGGGAGGGGACACCTGAAGCCTCACTGAAGGGGACTGAAGCCACAAGAGAGGGGACTAAGGGGACCTAGCGAGGGGCTGACCAATTAGGGGACATCATTGAACCCTCTAATAGGTTTATCAGTTAAAGATGAGATATACAAACAGGAGATAAAACAACAACTAAATGATGAATTGCTTTTGGTTTAGGTTTTGGTTTAGGTTTGGTTTGGTTTGGTTTGGTTTAGTTTGGTTTAGGTTTTGGTTTAGGCTTAGGTTAGGTTTGACTTGGTTCGATTTGGTTTGGTTTGGTTTGGTTCAGTTTGGTTTTAATTTAGTTTAAGATTAAAGAGATTTAGAATTCATATATTGATCTTAGACACTGATAGGATTGAAGAGAGTTAATCCGTCAATAGTAATCATTCTCCAGTAGGCTCTAACTCTCCAAGCTTTATCAGTACAGACAACACTGTTACTATAAGCTACAAGTCCACCGTCTCTCAGGGCAGAGTACAAAACAAGGGAGTAACTCTATAACTAAAATCATCAATATTTAAGGTATTTTTTACTTCGTTTATAGAGTCTTGCGGGAGAACAAACAAGGCAGCATCAGACGGGACAAAGAATAGGAGGAGGAAAAGGATTCAAACACATTCCCCCACTGCCTTTAGGATACCTGATAGAGGTTCCGATACCTTGCGAGTGATCAAACCCTTTCCAGTGGCGCCTTACAATAGAGGGGGGGGGGGGTTGAGGAGGCGCTGCGATCAATGCTTTCCAAGGAATCGCTGGAGTTCTACCCCTCCTCCCTCTTCCCTCCTCCCCTTGCCTTCAGTTTGTCTGTCAGGTGATCAGGTGTAGCTTGGAACTAATTGTTGGTGAGTTGGTTGGTGGTGGACGGCCCACTGAGCGAGGGTCCTCCTGCCTCCTCCTCCTCCTCCTTTATCTTCTCCTCTTTCTCCTCCTCCTTTATCTCCTCCTTCTTCATCTCCTCCCCCTCCTCTCTCTGATTCAGCTCTGTATATGTAACACAGTGTAGCTCGTGTGTACATACTTGAAATAAGAGTAATTTCTTTTTTTATTTCCTCTTTATAAATAGATATGATATACGCTTACTTGCATGTACGTAATTATTTGTTGGAAATTATATGTTTGTGTACATAAATATACATGTAAAATAGCCTCTGCGTGAGTCTCATACAAGTAGGTTATTCATACAAGCGGCAGTTGTTGCTGACCACCACGAGCACTGCCATCAGCACCCAGTACCTCCCCTGGGCTGAGGGTCGTGTTCACCTGGGCAGCAATTTCCATTTTTGTGGTTCATGCACCGGCCGGAGATAAAAGGGGCGTTGAGAGAAACATACAATTAGCAAGCAGCAGTACAATAGCCGGGTACCGCTGCCCTGTTGACACCACCACAACCAACGTTTGTTAATTGATAAAATCATCCGAAATTACATCGATTAAACCGACTAAACCATTCTCACCTGAGTTCGGCTCCTCACAGTAAATATAGGCCTTTATGGAGTGTCCTTTGTGTCTTATAAAATATTATGACAAGGTGCCAGTTTTTAGCCAGTCGTAAATATCAGCCTGGCCTACAGTCGTTCATCTTCACCGCTTTACCACTATATATTTAGGCTGTCCGGACCTGTTATGTGACGAGAGAGACTAACCTAACCCTTCTGCCCTGCCGCTACAAGCATGCAGGTCCCACTATCTTGTTCTGCCTCTAAACTTTACCGAGAACAACAGGAAAAACTCTTGTCTTATATCCCTTAAGGAGCTGTTCATTGTGAATGGATTCTCTAGGTACTGTTCCCCCTCCCTCTCGCTCCTCCAGCCAACACGTCACCACACTCTACGTCGTCTCCTCCGTAATAAAACTAATAATGTACATAAGTTTACATTAATAAACAGTAAAGATCGTATGTAATATTTTTCCCTCGTGGGCAATGCATTTACAGAGTCCCTTGATGTTTCTGTTTACAGAGTCCCTTTGTGATTTTGTTTACAGTGTCGTTTGGTGTTTGTGTTCACAAAGTCTCTTGATGTTTGTGTTTACAGAGTCCATTGATGTTTGTGTTTACAGATTCCCGTTGCGATTTTGTTTACAGTGTTCCTTACAAACAAGACCTTCAAACACAAAGCAAATATTACTAACAATGTCCAACTAATTCTGCCCACAACTGTACATGGCACCTGGCATTAGTGGCACTTCATGGCAAGTAGAAAGTGCCAAGGTGCCAATCTGTCGGAAATAAGTTACCTGTAATTATTATGTCTCAGCTACTAGCTTATGTTTACCTTCAATCATGTGTGTGTGTGTGTGTGTGTGTGTGTGTGTGTGTGTGTAGGTCCTTTTCGACGCCAGGTGAAGTACATTTGAGAGCCATTCCTTAATGTAAACTAATCTTCACAAATTACTCTTAATGATGATGACACGCGCTGAATGATTCGTGTTTATCAAGAGTGACCTTCATGGCTCTAGTCTGTTGAGTAATGGTCGTCTTTTTTTTATTACTTAAATGCCAATTGGAGAGACTTAATAAATACCCTTAGATGTGTTTTGTCTTAATATATTAGCTCGTAGCTTTGTGTCTGTCTGTCTGTCTTCTCTCTGTCATATTCTCGCAACAACGATTAACTGTACAACTTTTATATTTCCCTCTCGTAAAAAGTTCCTAAAGGCTTAAATAACAATGATACTGAAAATATACAAGTGTTTAATATCTGTATGTCTGTATGTCTGTATGTCTGAGGTGTATATTTGTGGTGAGTATGACGAGGTTAAGACAACGATATTCACTAACGGACATACAATAAGGGTTTAATTTCTTTATATGTCTGTATGTCTGAGGTGTACAGGTATAGTGGTGGGTGTGAGGGCGTTACTCACCACAAGCCACAGTATATACGTGACGCGTGGATAACAATTAGCGGAGGTAACAAAGGTGACGGCGGTGCCCACTCAGCGTCAGGCGGCTGCTGGTGCTGGCAATGACAACTCCATCAATATATAATTAAGAGCAGCTTGACATTCACAACATGCTTGTAATAACCATAACCACGGCCACCTCTCTCTCTCTCTCTCTCTCTCTCTCTCTCTCTCTCTCTCTCTCTCTCTCTCTCTCTCTCGCCAGACATCTCTAACTCAGGGAAATCAATAAGACAATTGATCCAATATTGACTCTGGTCTTTTATCACGCGGGGACAAACAAACTCTCTTAAAAAAAAAGAGAAAAAAAATTATACTATCCCCTGAAGAAAGAAAAAATATTGGAATCGGGAGAGAATGAATAAATTAATTGTAAACATTAACACTACGATGGACTAACTATTCAGGTGTAATTAATTGTAAACAAGAAGAAAAAAAAAAAAAGCCCACACAAACAATTAATAGCCCACGCGTCAAAGCACACCTGTGTAATTAGTGGACCAACTCACCAAATACTGGAGGCGCTGCTCAAATAATCACCCACGAATTAAGTCCAACATTATTTCTAGTTAGTGCCAATTAGTCCCTTGCCCTCCCCTCCCCTCTACCTCCCCTTCCCTATCCACCCCCATCCCTCCCTACACCCCCTGCCCTCCCCATCTCTCCTCACCCTCACACCCCCCACCCCCCACCCCCCGGTCTCTCTTGTTTGCCGGTCAATTCTCATCTTGGACAAATCAATGAGGTGAGGTTTGGTTTCTTTTTCGTTTCATTAATTTTAGTGCTGCGGCCGTTGATTTACGAGTGAGTTAGGTCAACAGGAGGTGGCAGTAGAGGTGTCGGTAGGGGTGGAGGGTGGGGAGGTGGGGTGGGGAGTAGCTTGATTCCACCCTCTCCTTCCCCTTCTCTTCCCTCCCTATCCTTCTCCTCCCTCCTCCTTCTTCCCTCCTTATCCCTCCCTCACCCCCTCCCTCCACCCCACCCCTACCTACCCTCCTCCTCCTCCCTCCTCAAAATATAACTCCATCAATCTCCACCAACTCCGTTACTAATCGCCTCCATCTCACTAACACACCTTCCCTTCAATAGAGACTTGATTAAGAGTCCTTTAACACAACACATACAAAGGTCCAGTCACATCCAAGTCAATTTTACACGTTTAGATGTTTTATCAATATCTCAGTTTAAAATATTCGTGACTTCGCTACATGGGCGTCGATGAATAAAACCCCAAACGATTTTTATTCTCAATAGAGTTACTTATAATATCCTGTGGGTGAATAATCTTTTGAATGTAAATATTGTAGGTCAGGTTAATCACACGCGTATCAGTGAATAACCATAAGTCATTTTTCAGTGGATTTTGCATGTGTGTGTGTGTGTGAAGTGTGTGTGTGTGTGTGTGTGGTTCGCTAGTCTAACACCAGCAGGGGGTCATAATGTCGATATCCTTAACCTTACAAAACTTCAATAACTTTTCAATACATAAATACCCCCTCCCCCTTTCTCCCCCCTCCCCCCTTCTTCCCCCTCCCCCTCACCCATCACCCCTCCTCATATCAACATAAAAGCAATATCAGTATACAACATCAACTTCACCTCATTCCTGCTTCACCTCATTCCTGCTTCACCTCATTCCTGCTTCACCTCGTTCCTGCTTCACCTTATCCCTGCTTCACCTTATCCCTGCTTCACCTCATTCCTGCTTTACCTCATTCCTGCTTCACCTCATTCCTGCTTTACCTTATCCCTGCTTCACCTCATTCCTGCTTCACCTCATTCCTGCTTCACCTCATTCCTGCTTCACCTCATCACCATTTTGAAGGGAAGCGTTTTAAGACGAGTATTGAACGAGTACCAGGAAGATTATATGATCGGTAGAGGTTTATGCAGGATGAGAAATATTGATGGTTGTGACGGGAGAAATGAGACGGGCTTTGTTGTGACGGGAGAAATGAGACGGGCAGACAACCCTAATAATTATACATGTGGCCGCTGTGGTATCTTTACTTCACTTTTGAATATATTTTGTTTTAATTTTTTTTTTCGCTTCTATTATAATAAGAAACACGTATAGTTCAACACACGTATGTAATCAATATTGTGATTTTTTTTTTTGTAATGGAAGATATATACATTTTAATTCTGGAAACTATATATACTTTTTGGTAATGGAAAATAAATATACTTTTTTTATTATTGGAAACTATATATGCTTTCATTAATGGAAGATCTATATACTTCTCGGCTCATCACCACCTTTGTCTTATCATATATAACTTCTGTGTTACTTAGAATACAGACGAGTCTCACTTAAATAATAATCGACACTACATTCTAGAGCAAATAGGAAAACCTAACCTAACCTAACGTAACCTAACATAAACCTAACCTAACCTAACGTACCGTAAAGTAACCTAACATAAACCTAACCTAACGTACCGTAACGTAACCTAACATAAACCTTACCTATCGTACCGTAACGTAACCTAACATAAACCTAACCTAACCTAACGTAACCTAACATAAACCTAACCTAACCTAACGTAACCTAACATAAACCTAACCTAACCTAACCTAACCTAACGTACCGTAACGTAACCTAACATAAACCTAACCTAACGTACCGTAACCTAACATAAACCTAACCTAACCTAACGTACCGTAACGTAACCTAACGTAAATCTAACTTAACGTAAACCAACATAAATCTAACCTAACCTAACCTAAACATAACCTGACCAAATCTAACCTAACGTAAACATAACCTAACCAAATCTAACGTAAACCTA
The DNA here is from genome assembly GCA_958450375.1 of Homarus gammarus. Lineage (NCBI taxonomy): Eukaryota > Metazoa > Arthropoda > Malacostraca > Decapoda > Nephropidae > Homarus > Homarus gammarus. The sequence goes on along the minus strand of CAUDMG010002282.1, from coordinate 622,045 downwards.
ACCTAACCAGACCTGATCTTAGCACACGTTTAATTAGGGGCGGCAGGTATGTACCAAGGCTCACCTGTGCACCAGTTAAGTATCGCCTCTCGCCACACTCATCACGTTTCGGTTTTCTTCAGTGAGAATTTTTGCCTGAAGGTGGCGGCGTCGGAGGGGGGCAAAGGGAACGGCGGGCGGGGAGCGGGAACAGGGGCAAGGGCGTGGGCGGGAACTAAAAGGGGGCTGGGGTGAGGTAGGGATGGTGGTAGTGGTGACGGTGGTGGTGATGGCCTGTGTTGATCGTTCCAGCGCCCAGACACACACAAAACCACCCCCCCAACTCCCTCCCCCATCCCCACCCCCCCTAACTCCCCTCCCCCATCCCCCACCCCCCTAACTCCCCTCCCCCATCCCCCACCCCCCCTAACTCCCCTCCCCCATCCCCCACCCCCCCTAACTCCCCTCCCCCTCCCCCCCTCTTACTCCACCCGCCCTTGTGTTTATCTTTGGTCAGTTTACGAAAAGTGCGTCTCTTTCTTGTGGTGGTGGTGATAGGTAGTGGTGGTGGTGGTTGGTGATAGTATAGGTAATGGTGGTGGTAGAAAATAGTGGTGGGGGGTGGTTGGTGATAGTAGGTAATGGTGATGGGTGATATTTAATGGTAGTGGTGGTGGTAGTGATGGTAGTAGTTAATGGTAGTAGTAGTAGTGGTTGATGATAGTGATGGTAATGTGGTTGGTGGTAATGATAATGATAGTGGTTATGGTAATTAGTTCAATAATAATGGTAGGGGTGACACAAACACTGGCACTCGTAAGGCACTGAAACAAACACACACACACACACACACATATAACACCCTTCTAAGCCATTAATGTGATCTACCAACGTACATAACCTAATTCTATATACCGCTATAATGAGTATTCCTCGGTATAGCAGGAGATATGTATATACTGTATATAACTAACCGACTTTCACTCCCTATACCGTTATATAATGACTCTATAGGATATTTATATAGACCGGTAGTTAGCAGTACAGTAGGAGTCAATTAGTGTATACCGCAGCTACCGCATACCTTCACCTGTATACCGCAGCTACCGCATAACCTTCACCTGTATACCGCAGCTACCACATACCTTCACCTGTATACCGCAGCTACCGCATACCTTCACCTGTATACCGCACCTACCGCACACCTGCATACCGCAGTTACCGCACACCTTCACCTGGCTGAGAGAGTGAGGCATTATACCTACAATTACACAACATTACCTTCACACAATAATTATTAACTCCTCCAGCAGCACCACCACAATAAGTCTCCCTTCTTCTTCTTCTTTCTCGTTCTCTGTCTCCACCTCCTCTTCTTTTTATGCTTCGTCTTCTCTTCTTTCTTTTCTTCTTCTTCCTGCCCTACACCCTCCTCCCTCTCTTCTTGATTTTTTTTCTTCCTGCTCTATACCCCTTCTTCTTCTTCTTCTTCTGCTTCTTCTTCTTCTTCTTCTTCTTCTTCTTCTTCTTCTTCAAAAACAAAGGCATTCAAATCATCGCCCCTTCCTATACACAAGAAGGGGGTCAAACTACAACAACAATACCGTCGGCTTTCTCGGAACATAACCGACCAGAACGGGTTTATGAGCACGAGTTAAAGATTCCCGCGTCAGATGAAAAGGGAATCGAAGACCTTATGCGATAGTCAATACCCCTCAATAAGACAATCAGATCCTGTTATTTTGGAAACACCGATGAAAATAAACGTTCTTTTGTTTTTGTCTCTTGGTGGATTTTCATTTCTCTTATAGGACTCCATAGACGAGGATAAATATATAGTCATTATAGGGTTGATATAGTGTAAATACGTTGATATATAGAATAATTATATCCCTGGTATAGAAAAATATCGACAGGTATACTATATATACGAGTAGTTAACACGAAGTATACATATATTTCTTCTCTCTTCGTTATCACCTGACCTACCTAAATCACCAGGTAATTCAGAGGTATATATATATATTTCACTTACATATACAAACACAGGTAGCAATAACTTCAACAACTTGTGAAAGAAGAAAAACGGTGGAAAGGTTAAGCGATTTATAACTTATAAGCCATATATCGTTATACTCTACGATATAATTACACACATACCAGTTAGATATGCTTTCTGATATGGTTATATTTCACTGGGTATCGTAGACGGGGTATAACATTAAGCGTAACAGGTAGACTTGTAAGTAACGTGCTAAATTACATGTGGTGCATTTAATTACATACAAGAGCAAGATGGAAGCGATATAGCCTGGCTTTATCGCACACATAAACATTGAATATATAGTTCTAGCCTGAATATTTATCTCTGTATTTTAATCTTTCTTTCTCTCTCTTTTTTATTCTCTGTCTCTCAAACTGTAAATAATAATAATAACAAGAGCATCTTTTTTGGGTGGTATCTCAAGTTTAGCGGTTTTCTCTCTCTCTCTCTCTCTCTCTCTCATCTGTTAAGGATCTCACCTGTTGAAATAGATCGAATGAGGTGAAATCTGGTCAGGTGTTGAGAGACGGAGAGAGAAAGAGAGAGCCAACCTTCGTGTGTGTGTGTGTGTGATTAAACAGGTAATATGTTTATTTACTAAGATGTATCATATATCTATGTATATATATATATGGCGTTGTATATCTACGTGTTATAAGTATATATAATATAAACACAACGACAAAATCCCCACAACAAATCAGCCACCACCACCAGTAGTATAGTTATTATTCATCCCAGTAATAACACACTTCCACCTGGCATATATTTACCCATGAATCAGGATATCGGCAGCGACTCATTGTTGAAGGAGGAACCACCGCCCCCACGCCGCTGATGGCTCCTGACGATGGTAGTGAGTGAGTGAGTTCGCGGAGAAAAAATAAATAAATCGTAAGATAGTTCCTCCCCATGCAAACACAGCTGACGTATCTTACTCGACTCCTAATGATTCTCCCACACGAACCGGAATAACAAAACAACTATGATAAAGAGTGGAGATAAGGGATGAGGAAGGAGAGGGAGGTGGGAGGGGGTGTAAGGAAGGGGTATAGATGAAATGGGGGAGGAAGAGTGGATGAGGATGGGGGTTTGGGATGATAAAATGGGGAGAAAAGGATAGGGGATGAGGAAAGAGGAAGAATAGGGAGGGAGAGGAGTGAGGAAGGGGGGTATGGGTGTTAAAATAGGGGAGAAAGATGGTAGTGGATGAGGAAAGAAGAGAGAAGAAGGGGGGAGGGGGTTATAGAAATCAAGGGGGAATGAACGTATGAGACGAGACTGAGAAATGAGAGGAAAATTAAGAGATAAATCAGGTAGGAATTACTACTCGAGATAAACCAAGGGGCCCACCTCACACTCCTCTAATCGGCCACACACACGCACACCTCCTACCGCCACCACCACTACCACCACCACAACTACCACTACCACCATTACTACACCAACACCACCACCACCACTATCACTACATCACCACCACCACTATCACTACTACCACCATCACCACTACTACCACCACTAAAACCACAACACCTACCTCTAACCACCGCCCCTTCCATCCCTCACACCCCCCCCCCCACCACTCCCCTCCTGCCCCGCGCCGCTACCAGGTGTAATGGGAAGGTGAGGAGGAGGAGGAGGGGGTAGGAGGAGTAGGATGAGGAGTAGGAGGGCGTAGTAAGAGTAGGAGAAAGAAGGTGGTAGGGAGTCAGGTAAACAGACAGGTAGGTAGCGTGGTGGAAGGGGTAGACAGATGATAATTAAGAGGTTCACTGTACAGGTAGTGACGGAGGTAGACAGACCCACGGTAGACAAGAGACCAAGAGTAGATAGAGTAAATGAGACCCGAGTAGATAAAACACAAGAAGAATAACAATGAAAGTAGTTGAAGAAATGAGACAGAGGCAGACAGACAAACAGACAGACAGATGATGTAGACATTGTAGAGAGAGATGAGAAAAACAGAGAGACGGAAAGACACTTCAATAATCTCTCTCTCTCTCTCTCTCTCTCTCTCTCAGGTATTTCAGATGCCTTAAACTGGTAAATTATAACATAGAAAAAAATATTTGACGGTGCCTCAGTTTTATCCTGGCGAAATTGGCAGTTCTGATAATAAACTACTAATTTGTACAGGCAGATCTTTGAGACGAGGGAGATGTTGTGTTGTGAGGGGCAGGGGAAGTGGTAAAGGGGGGGTAGTGGTGGAGTAGGGTAGTGGTGGAGGAGGGTAGTGGTGGAGGGGGGTAGTGGTGGATGGGGTGATGGAGGGGGGGAAAGTGGTAAAAGGGGAAGAGAGGAGAAGGTGAAAGAGTAGAGAGAAGCGGATGAGAGAGTGGGAGGAGTGGGCGGATAAGATAAGTGGGTGAGTGGGATAAGTGGGCGGGAGGGTTGGTGTGGGTGGGTGGGTAGATTAAAGGAGTGGATAGGTTGGATAAGTGGGTGGGAGGGTAGGAGTGGGTGGTTGGGATAAGTGGGTGAGTAGGATAAGTAGTCGGGAGGGTAGGAGTGGGTGGTTGGGATAAGTGGGTGAGTGGGATAAGTGGGTGGGAGGGTAGGTGTGGGTGGGTGGGTGGCAGGAGTGGGCGGGAGATAAAACAGACGCGTGGGAAACGAGATATTAATCTAAGTAAATCTATTTTCTGTGTTGTGTTGTGTTATTTTCTATAGTGGTGGTGGTGGTTGTTGTTTTTGTTATTGTTCTTCCACTATCCTCCCCACCACCACTACCATCCCCACCACCACTACCATCCTCCCCACCACCACTACCATCCTCCCCACCACTACCATCCCCACCACCACTACCATCTCCACCACCACTCCCATCCCCACCACCACTACCATCCTCACCACCACACCCCCACAACCTCACCATCACCACCAACTTCCCCCCATCACCACCCCCCCCCCCCCCACCACCACAATCAACATCAATTTATAACACTAGTGGAAATGGACTGCTATATAAATTGGTATATAAATTGCTCACCTCAAAAGATCTAATTTAGATTGGTCATTATTCATCCTACAGTTATAAATACTGATCAAATTATTTAGACTTATGATGAAAGGCCATTTTTTTATTTATTTTTTTACTTTTTTTTTAAGGGCAATTTATATCTCAGTTGAAGAATGAGCAATTAATGGGTTGGGGGGTTAATGGGGGGTATTAATAGGGGGTATTAATGGGGGAGTCGTTGTTATCTTTGTAGGTAAAAGGCTTGTAAAGAGGAGTGTTAATTGAGCCTAGTCAAATATGAAGGTTGGGGGGGGGAGGTTGGGTGGATTGGGGAAGGGTGGGGTGTGGTGGGTTGGGGAAGGGTGGGGTGGGTTACTATCCTTTGGTGGTAGGTCACTTAAGCCTGTCTGTCTGTCTGTCCGCTATCCCATTTACGTAAGAATAACACCTCATACTTGACTCTTGCACCAACACTGACACCACCACCAACACTGACACCACCACCAACACTGACACCAACACCAACAGTATCACCACCACCAACACTAACACCAACAGTATCACCACCACCAACACGAGCCACTGTCTCCACCTCTTACAATTACAGTATTACACTCTAATAAATCCTCTCTCCCTTCCCTCCTCCTATTACTCCTTCTCCTCTTCATCGTCTATATCCCCTACCCTCTCCTCCTCCTCCTTCTTCTTCCATTATATTATCGTCTTCTTTTAACCTCTTGTGGTGGGGATTTGGTCACCTTCGTCAAGCATATATCGAGAGAAGTCCACCTCCACCCCCACCCCCACCTCCACCTTCACCTCCACCCTCACCTCCACCCACACCTCCACCCCCACCTCCACCCCCACCCCCACCTCCACCTCCACCCCCACCTCCACCTCGTCCTCACTCAAGTCAAAGGCCAATACCATAATACCAATACCACCTACTAAACAATTAATACCACCTGATGTCACTGTCTAAACTCCTCAATGACAATTATATTTTTTACGACACACGAAAGTCTGTTTAACCCCCGATAGTCTTTTATTTTCTATGATTACGTAAATAAGGATCTGGTTGTCTTTTTTTCTTCCCAGTATGAACAAGATCAAGGATACCAAAGGTTCTAAGTGTGTGTGTACCCAAGTATAAACATCACCCTAGCGTCCACAATTGTTGCCTTTTTTTTTGTGTGTTTTTTTTTTCCTAGGTCGGGTTAGATCGCCGGCAGCATAATGTCCACCAAAAGCACATCATCATCTCTGTGTGTCTAGTGTTCAGTGGGCCGACATTCTACTACTTCTCTCCCTCACCTGTATCTCTCCCTCACCTCTATCTCTCCCTCACCTCTATCTCTCCCTCACCTCTGTCTCTCCCTCAACTCTATATCTCCCTCATCTCTGTCTCTCCCTCACCTCTATCTCTCCCTCACCTCTATCTCTCCCTTGCCTCTGTCTCTCCCTCACCTCTATCTCTCCCTCACCTCTATCTCTCCCTCGCCTCTGTCTCTCCCTCACCTCTATCTCTCCCTCACCTCTATCTCTCCCTCACCTCTATCTCTCCCTCACCTCTGTCTCTCCCTCACCTCTATCTCTCCCTCACCTCTATCTCTCCCTCGCCTCTATCTCTCCCTTGCCTCTGTCTGTCCCTCACCTCTATCTCTCCCTCACCTCTATCTCTCCCTCACCTCTGTCTCTCCCTCGCCTCTGTCTCTCCCTCACCTCTATCTCTCCCTCACCTCTATCTCTCCCTCACCTCTGTCTCTCCCTCACCTCTATCTCTCCCTCACCTCTGTCTCTCCCTCACCTCTGTCTCTCCCTCACCTCTATCTCTCCCTCACCTCTATCTCTCCCTCACCTCTGTCTCTCCCTCACCTCTATCTCTCCCTCACCTCTATCTCTCCCTCACCTCTATCTCTCCCTCACCTCTATCTCTCCCTCACCTCTATCTCTCCCTCACCTCTATCTCTCCCTCACCTCTGTCTCTCCCTCACCTCTATCTCTCCCTCACCTCTATCTCTCCCTCACCTCTATCTCTCCCTCACCTCTATCTCTCCCTCACCTCTATCTCTCCCTCACCTCTGTCTCTCCCTCACCTCTGTCTCTCCCTCACCTCTATCTCTCCCTCACCTCTATCTCTCCCTCACCTCTATCTCTCCCTCACCTCTATCTCTCCCTCACCTCTATCTCTCCCTCACCTCTATCTCTCCCTCACCTCTGTCTCTCCCTCACCTCTATCTCTCCCTCACCTCTGTCTCTCCCTCACCTCTATCTCTCCCTCACCTCTATCTCTCCCTCACCTCTATCTCTCCCTCACCTCTATCTCTCCCTCACCTCTGTCTCTCCCTCACCTCTATCTCTCCCTCACCTCTGTCTCTCCCTCACCTCTATCTCTCCCTCACCTCTATCTCTCCCTCACCTCTATCTCTCCCTCACCTCTGTCTCTCCCTCACCTCTGTCTCTCCCTCACCTCTGTCTCTCCCTCACCTCTATCTCTCCCTCACCTCTATCTCTCCCTCACCTCTATCTCTCCCTCACCTCTATCTCTCCCTCACCTCTGTCTCTCCCTCACCTCTATCTCTCCCTCACCTCTGTCTCTCCCTCACCTCTATCTCTCCCTCACCTCTATCTCTCCCTCACCTCTGTCTCTCCCTCACCTCTGTCTCTCCCTCACCTCTATCTCTCCCTCACCTCTATCTCTCCCTCACCTCTATCTCTCCCTCACCTCTGTCTCTCCCTCACCTCTGTCTCTCCCTCACCTCTATCTCTCCCTCACCTCTGTCTCTCCCTCACCTCTATCTCTCCCTCACCTCTATCTCTCCCTCACCTCTGTCTCTCCCTCACCTCTATCTCTCCCTCACCTCTGTCTCTCCCTCACCTCTATCTCTCCCTTGCCTTACCTCACCTTCGATACCGTCTTGTGTGGGCAAAATGGCTACTGTTTTGTTAACATTTGCTTCAACCTCACCATCACCACCTCACCATCACCACCTCACCATCACCTCACAACCTCACCATCATCACCTCACCATCACCTGACAACCTCACCATCACCACCACCTCCCCCCTCACCTCCCCCCCTCACCTCACCAACCGCTCCACCTTCTAATAAGGAGCAACTAAGGCGGATATCGAGAGGAGAATTTATGTGGTGTTCACTTTAATACAGTAAAGGCCATGATAAGTAACAGGAGGAGGAAGAGGGGGAAGAGGAGGAGGAGGAGGAGGAGGGGGAGGAGGAGGAAGATGGCGGCCCAATCCTATATCCTTCACTCTGACAGCCTTGCCAATCCTTCTCATCCTTCTTTCGATTCCTTTTCATTCTTAAATCTCTACTTATCACATTCTTAAAAGTCTATATATTTTTTTTCATTCTGTTTTATCAAAGAATTATCATATGTCTCATTTATCGTCTCTCTCTCTCTCTCTCTCTCTCTCTCTCTCTTGTTTTTGTTTGCTGTTGTTGTTGTTGTTATTGTCATTTCAAGATCTTTTATTAGAGGGAATGATCTTGGGGGGGGGGGGGGGCGAGTTCGTTTCATCTTTCTATTCTTACCTTCCCCCTTCCCCTCCCCCTTCCCTCTCTTCCTCCCTAAAGTCCTCCCCCTTAACCTTAACCTTCCTCCCCCTTCCCCCTCCCCCCTCCTTCCTTAACCCACCCGACATCCTCCAGACGACCTCATCCTGTCTAACGTCGGGGAGGGGAAGGGGGAGGGTGGGGGGGGGGGTGAATATGAGAGGGAAGGAGAGAGAGAGAGGGAAAGAAGGTAAGCGATGGAGGCTGGTGTGGGAGAGGGAGGTAATGAGGAAAGGAGAGGGAATGGGTAAGAGAGGGGGTGAGGCAAACATGATGGAGAGAGGGAATGAGAGAGGGTAGAGAAGGAGGGAGGGAAGAGAGGGAGGAGAGGGAGGGAGGGAGAGAGGGATGGTAAGGAGAGAGGGGTGGGAGGGAGAGGGGAAGGGAGGAGAGGGAGGGGTGCCAGTGACGGTGTGGGTAAAATATTGCATCAATTACTTAATGTTCATAACTACTGTGGTAATCTGTGTAAGGCATCAGTGAACAGAGGAGCGTCTTAAGCCCTTCTGCCTCTTATACACGTATGCATCCCCTTTACACTACCCATAATGCTTTATCGTGTGTTGCTTCTTCCCCTTCCTTCTCTCTCTCTCTCTCTCTCTCTCTCTCTCTCTCTCTCATTACTTTTCTTCCTCCCTATTGTTTTTCCTCCTCCACCTCCTCTTCCTCATTCTCCTTCTCATTCACCCTCCCCGCTCTCCCTCCTTCTCCTCTCCCCCTCCTCCCCCTCTCTCTCTCTCTCCCCCTCCCACCACACCACTACCCTGGGCTCCTCCTCCCCCCCCCCCCCGTCGTCATCTCAGCCAATCATAAGCCAGTAATGAGGAGCATCAAGATCAACCTTGGCCACAGATTATACTGGAAGAAAAAAACGAGGGACAATAACCACGATAACCACGGTAGTGAAGGTCTCCTGGCCACGACTCTCGGTGCGACAACCCTGCCCTTAGCCCTTAGCTCCCCCCCCCTCGCTTCTCTCCTCCTCCTCCCTTCCCTCCTCCTCGTTTCTCTTCCCCCCCTCCCCGTTCTCAACCCCCAAACTTCCTCTCCATCACTCCCTCCCTCACTCACTATCTCCCTCACTCCCTCCCGTCACCACCACCACCATCATCCCTGCCAACCATGCTCTCCTACCCTCTCCCCATCACCATTACTTCTCCACCCCATCATCACCTCTCCTCTCCTCTCTCCCCTTCCTGGTCAACACTACTCCTCCCCATCACCTCCCCTTCATCACTACCTTCCCCCCTTTCCCTTCAATCATGTGTCCCCCATCAGTCCCATCCACTCCCCCCTTCACCCCTCCCTTCCAACATCCTACTTTGTAATGCCCCTCACCTACTACTTCTACCCTTCCCCCCTCCTTCATCACCCTCTTCCCTCCTTCCCCTTCTCCATTTTCTCTCTCCAACACTATCACCCTCACCCCCCTCCTCCTCCAACACGGCTCACCCACTACCAAATAACATTGCCATCTCTCAATATCTCAAAATCCCTCGTCCCAGCAACTCTCAGCCCCAAGCAACCCTCAGCCCCCAGCAACCTTCAGCCCCAAGCAACCTTCAGCCCCCAGCAACCCTCAGCCCCCAGCAACTCTCAGCTCCCAGCAAACCCTCAGCTCCAACAACCCTCAGCTCCAACAACCCTCAGCCCCCAGCAACCATCAGCCCCCAGCAACCATCAGTCCCCAGCAAACTCTCAGCCCCCAGCAACTCTCAGCCCCCAACAACCCTCAGCCCCCAGCAACCTTCAGCCCCCAGCAACTCTCAGCCCCCAGCAACTCTCAGCCCCCAGCAAACCCTCAGCCCTCAACAACTCTCAGCCCCCAGCAACCTTCAACCCCCAGCAAACCCTCAGCCCCCAACAACTCTCAGCCCCCAGCAACCTTCAGCCCCCAGCAACCCTCAGCCCCCAGCAACTCTCAGCCCCCAGCAAACCCTCAGCCCCCAGCTACCCTCAAAGTCTCAGACCCCCAGAATCCCTACACACACCCATCATCTCAGGACTCCACAACCTCCCACTCATCCTGCCCCTCAGAGCATCCTAGCATCGTGAGAAATATTTCGGGAGATAAATATTCGTGTCAGTTTTTTAAAAAGAATTACTAATAAAACATTAATATCACCGTAGAATATTAACTTTGAGAAGAATATCAACAGTGGTAATAATAAACGAAGAAATATCTGTAAATCACTGAGTTAGAATTGAAGTTAAATGATACAGTAAAACAGGTGTTGAAGGAGTGTTTGTAAGGTAGCTATTGGTGTATAGTGACCACAGTATAGTGTGTAGTGTTTCAGGAGGTGAAGAAGGGCGAGCGGTGAAAAAAGGGGAAGAGAAAAAGGTGGAAAAATTACGGAAATTACGGGAATGATTACAGAGGAAAAGATTGACGTGAAGATGATTTATGATCTACCGTGAAGGAACCAGTGAGGTATTGGGATCTTCATTGTCGTGGTGACAGTAATAACTTTTTAACCATTTGAGTGTTGTTAGTATTCTCTCTCTCTCTCTCTCTCTCTCTCTCTCTCTCTCTCTCTCTCTCTCTCGGTTTACCTGAAGATTAAACACCCTAGATTATTTCACCTGATGATAAAAATGAATTAACGATAATCTAATTTAACTTAATTTACCTTAACCTAACCTAACAATAACCTAACCTAACCTAACAAAATCTAACCTAACAGAACCAAACCTAACCCCCTCCGGTTAGCGTTAGGGTGTCTAATCATCAGGTGATAATATTCTTCCACAAATCGTCACAACAATATATACGGATATATCTTTATTTTAATTATAATTGTTGTTGTTTTAGCTTCTAATTGTTGTTGTTTTAACTTGTTATTGTTGCTGTTTTAGGTTGTAATTGTTGTTGTTTTAGTTTTATTTGTTGTTGTTTTAGCTTGTAATTGTTGTTGTTTTAGCTTGTAATTGTTGTTGTTTTAGTTTATAATTGTTGTTGTTTTAGCTTATAATTGTTGTTGTTTTAGCTTGTAATTGTTGTTGTTTTAACTTATTATTGTTGCTGTTTTAGGTTGTAATTGTTGTTGTTTTAGCTTATAATTGTTGTTGTTTTAGCTTATAATTGTTGTTGTTTTAATTTGTCATTTTTTACGGGTTATCTTCTCAAGTGTTTAATGATTGTGTTATATATATATTTGAAAGAATACTTACGTGTAGCTCAAATTCCCATACCAGTATTTTCTTATCATCCTGAAAAGATCGTAAAGTGCAGAAATATCGTAGAAATGGAATATTAAAAAAAATATTAACACGTAACATATAATAAAACAGGTATGTCACTCTCTCTCTCTTTTAATTGGTGTTTTTCATTAAGTTTTCGTTGTGGTATGTACAAATATTTCAGTTTTAAACGATATGTAATGAGAGGGTGTAAGGTGAGAGGGTGTAAAGTGAGAGGGTGTAAGGTGAGAGGGTGTAAGGTGAGAGGTGTAAGGTGGGTCAACACCCAGTGAGGTAATGCAGGTATATTTATCTACCTGTGGTTACCTGAATAATTACCCCCCCCCCTTAATATATTACACCTGAAGATTAAAATCATCTTAAGGGATATCTGGGTGGGGAGGTTTGGTTAGGTTAGGTTAGGGTGGTTAATCTTCAGGTGATCCTCTATCTGTACACTACAACACCGTTCCATTTCCTCTACGGTGCCCAACATATCGCTGGTACGGAGAGTCAGTCAGTCAGTCAGTTAATAAGTCAGTCAGTCAGTCAGTCAGTCACTTTGTCAGTCAGTCAGTTAATAAGTCAGTCAGTCAGTCAGTCAGTTAATAAATCAGTCAGTCAGTCAGTCACTTTGTCAGTCAGTTTGTCAATCAGTCAGTTAATAAGTCAGTCAGTCAATTAATCAAAGTACTCGCTCTTCACTGATAAATAACATCCCCTTCCTCACAAAACAAACAATTTCTTTTAACTCCAAAAAAAAAAAAAACAATAAATTTTCACTTTTATTTTTCCTGGCGTAGAATATTTGTTACGGTGTGTTTATGTGCGTGTGTCCAGTTACTATTGAACACATACTGACAGTCGTATTTATTTTCATTTACGAACACAATTGCATCATAATTTTCTACTCAAATAATCTTTAAAAATATTTGTCAATTATTCGTATTATTATTTTTTTTTTCAAGATATTATTCACCTGGAGGAAAGTTAATTAAAAATATATCTATAAATTTAGAACTTTTTAAAAAACACAAAACAGAAAATATTCATAATTGTCACAAGTTGTCAGGATTAAAAGTCTTGTCAGCTACCGAGTTATTATCCCCACTCCCCCCTCTCCCTCCCTCTTGGTCTCTTGAGGGATGGGGGGAGGGGGAGGGGAGGGGGTGAAGGGGAGGGAGAGGTGGGTGTGAAGGGGTGTGTTGGAGGAGGTGAAGGGGGGAGAGGAGGATGGAGGGGTCAAGGGGGAAGGGAATAAAGGAAAGGGAATAGGGTGATCTAAGGGGGTGGAGGGAGGGACCTAAACGGGGATATCAACAGTGGCTCCTTAACAGAAAAAATACATTGTCATTATTCCCGGGTGGTGGATCAGTCAGGTCACTTTGTTGTGTTGCCAAGACAAGTTTGATACGTTAACCAGAAGGAAGAAATCATGTAAAAAATAAATCACAAAAATATGTCTCACTTTTTTTAGTTTGCAGTTTTAATTTGCATAAACGTATGTCACTGAGTCGCAATTTTTTAACCTTATATTTTTTTTCAGTTTTATGTAATTTTGAAACCATAAATAATAATAATAATAATAATAATAATGATAATTCAGTAAAAAATAGCAGTAAAATTATAGATTCTAATGATTGTAATATCAGGTGTATTTTGAACGGGTCAGGTTAGGTTAGGTCAGGTTAGGTTAGGTCAGGTTAGGTTAGGTTAGGTTTTGATATTTTGTCGCCCCAACACAGTTATTTGAGCTGCAGGAACACCATCCATTCTGGGAACACTGAGGGAGGGGGGGGCTGATAGGTAGGGTAGGGTAGGGGAGGGAGGGAGGGTGATAGGTAGGGTAGGGGAGGGGGGGAGGGGTTAAGACTAAGGAGAGAAAAATGGGGGAGGGGAGGGCTCGAAATCATGTTGCAGGGGGTGGGAGGGGGGCGGCCGGGGGGGGGGGAGATGGCCTGGAGGATGGGGGAGGACGAGAAGGAGGGGGAGGAGGAGTGAGGTGTAGTGTAAAAGAGAGTGTGAGAGAGAGAGAGAGAGAGAGATAGATAGAATGATAAGGGAGGGAGGGAAGAAGAGGAAGAAGTAGGAGGGGAGAGAGAGAGAGAGAGATTACCTAAGAGGGAAGAAGATGGCGGCGAGGAGGAGGAGGAGGAAGAGAGGGAGATAGGGGAGAGGGGGAGTGGTGTTAGTGGTGAGTTGCAATCTTATGCTCAACAGGGTTTGCACACACACAATGGTACGTCCTCCCCCCTTCCCCTCATCCCTCCCCCTCACCCCTCCCCCCCCTCACCCCCATCTACGATTGTAATACAGCATTTTGCGAAAAGTTTATCCTCAAGGGAAAATACATATATATACAATAAAAAAAATACATAATACTGTAGCTGTAACATCATTTTTCTTCATCTTATTCCTGTTGTCTTTGTTATTTTCATATATATATTTTTTTTTCCCCCCACCACCAACTCCATCATATACGCTGAAACAGCCTTAAATAAACCACCTATAATTCTAACCAATTAAAGACAACAAATAATAGGCTATGTAAGATCAGGGCAGGAAAGGCTCGCTGGCAACCCCCTCCTCCCCCCCCCCCCCCTTAGCGTAAACACGATCATTTCGCTAGTAATAATGGTCATCTGACAGTGTGTGTGTTCAATCCATTACTAGCGGAGGCCCTCAGAATTACACTGCCAGACCAGCCAACACCGCTTACATCCCCCCACCCCATCCCCCACCCCACCCCCCACCCCCCTCTTCCTAATCTTTGGGGGTCCAGGTGCTGAGTAGCACTTGAGTTAGGGTGAGGTAAGGGTGACGAACAGGTTGTGAGGGTGAAGTATATAAGTCAAGGTTCAGGGAGATTAGGGTGACAAACGTGCTCTTATTACCCTTATTTTTCGGGATAATAACTTCAAGGTCTCATTCTTATTTTTTTTTTTTTAGGGACAGACGCTTATTTACCCTTATTTTATTTCCTATTCACCCTTATTTCACCCTTATATTTAACAGTAATACTTAGGTTTCACCCTTATTATCAGGACTTAACACTGACATTGGGTGATTGAAAAAATAAAAAAATAAAAATAATGACAATGATGATGATGATGGTGATGATGATGATGATGATGATGATGACACCAGTGAGAGAAGAAGAAGAAGAATCGTTGTAATAATGATGATGAAAGTGAAGATTCTGTCTAGGTCATGTTGGTAAAGGTGTGGGAAGGGGGGGAGGAGAGGAGGAGGGAAGAGGAGGTGAGAAAGGAAGTGGTGGTAGTGGTGGTGATAGTGGTAGTGGTGGTAGTAGTGGTGGTAGTAAGGTGAAGGAATGTTGATGTGAGGGAGGTAAGTGGTGGAGAAGAGGTGTGATGGCGTGAGTGTTGGAGGAAGGAGTGTGAGGTAAGTGGTGGAGAGAGGGGTAGCATAGGGGTGTGAATGTTGGCGGAAGGGGTGTGAGGTGAGTGAGTGTTAGAGGAAGGGGTGTGAGGGAGTGAATGTTGGAGGAAGGAGTGTGAGGGAGTGAATGTTGGAGGAAGGAAATGTTGGAAAAGGTAATGGCTCTGGTGGAGAAAGGAGAAACTAATGGGGACGATTTGTAAAAGTTATTCGTGACGGAGGAGGAAGAAGAAGACATAAAAAATAATATGATAAACAGAAAAGACAGAGATAGAGAGAACAGGTTATGGATTTCTCTTGGGAAGGAGATCACGAGGCAAGGAGACAACACACACACACACACACACACACACAACCACACACACACACACACACACACACACACTGAACCATTCACTAATAGTATTCTGTATATCACATTTCCACTCGGAAGTATAATATAATATTCTGAAATTTGTGTAATATTGTCTGTTTGTGTGTCTGTAAAACTGATGTTCGGGGGAGGGGCGGTTACCACTCTCCTGGATTCGCTACTGATGGTGATGATGAGAGATAATTATGTGATTCAGTAGTTAATGTCTTGTTGAATCTCTCTCTCTCTCTCTCTCTCTCTCTCAGCTAAGTGCCCTTACCCCCCTCCCTCCCCCACAATCCCACTCCCCACACCTCCTCCTTCCCCACACCCCTTCTCTCCCCCAAACCCCACACCCCTTCTCTCCCCCAAACCCCACACCCCCTTCCTCCCCCTACAACCCATACCCCCTCCCTCCCCTATCCTCCCCACAGCCCCACATCTACAGGGTGGCCACAGTAAGCCATCAAGGCGCCTCCCACATTGCCTCCACAATATATCGTCTCGTCAGAAAACAAACACACCTTGAAGCACCTTGACGCCTTTAAATATATAAATCATTAGCCACAAGCTACGGTGGTGGGGTGGGGGGAGGGGAAGGGTAGAGGAGGGGGGGGTAGGGAAAGGAGGGGGGTGGAAAACATTTAATTTGGCAGGTGTAATGGTCAGCAATTATGGCAGCGTCCCCGTGACCAATGCAGCGACGTGACGTGTAGCCCCATCCACCTCTCCCTCCACCCCTTCCCTTCCTCTACCTCTATCCCCTCCATCCCCCATCTCTCCACCCCCCTCCTCCATCCTTCCGCCTCCTCCCTGTCCCTCTAACCCCTCCCCTTTCCCTCAGCCCCCTCCCTACCCCTCAGCCCCCTCCCTACCCCTCAGCCCCCTCCCCCCACCCCCTCCACCCATTATCAACTTCTTACACAGCCGCTACATAAATCTCTCTTCCAGGTCCGTCCGTATATATCTCCAGCGACTGAACTTGGTGGTGCCCAGTAGGTGCGTCCCCCTCCCCTACCTTCCTCGTAACCAGTACTTGTGTCTTGGCCATCCCCATTAACCTGTACCTGTGTCCTGGCCATCCCCATTAACCTGTACCTGTGTCTTGGCCATCCCCATTAACCTGTACCTGTGTCTTGGCCATCCCCATTAACCTGTACCTGTGTCTTGGCCATCCCCATTAACCTGTACCTGTGTCCTGGCCATCCCCATTAACCTGTACCTGTGTCTTGGCCATCCCCATTAACCTGTACCTGTGTCTTGGCCATCCCCATTAACCTGTACCTGTGTCCTGGCCATCCCCATTAACCTGTACCTGTGTCTTGGCCATCCCCATTAACCTGTACCTGTGTCTTGGCCATCCCCATTAACCTGTACCTGTGTCTTGGCCATCCCCATTAACCTGTACCTGTGTCTTGGCCATCCCCATTAACCTGTACCTGTGTCCTGGCCATCCCCATTAACCTGTACCTGTGTCTTGGCCATCCCCATTAACCTGTACCTGTGTCTTGGCCATCCCCATTAACCTGTACCTGTGTCCTGGCCATCCCCATTAACCTGTACCTGTGTCCTGGCCATCCCCATTAACCTGTACCTGTGTCTTGGCCATCCCCATTAACCAGTACCTGTGTCCTGGCCATCCCCATTAACCAGTACCTGTGTCCTGGCCATCCCCATTAACCTGTACCTGTGTTCTGGCCATCCCCATTAACCTATACTATGTCCTGGCCGTCCCTAGGAATCTGTAGTCTGTCTTGGCCGATAAAGTGTACCTTGGCCGAGAGAGAGAGAGAGAGAGAGAGAGAGAGAGAGAGAGAGAGAGAGAGAGAGAGACTTTTACCTGAAATTCGTCTGTTTTGTTTTGTTTCTTCTCGGTAATTAATCGTTCACCTGTATAAACTATATCATTAAGGTATCACGTCAGGTTAAGCAGTAGAGGTGAAGTTCCTAGTATTTACTTATAACCGAAGTATATTACGAAGCATAACTAACACACACACATATATACACACAAACACACATATAGAATACGCACATACACACACACACACACATATAAATACATACATACCTTGGCCCCACCTCACACATTCTCCCTACCCACACCTCCCACACCCTCTCCCACACCCTCCCCCACACCCTCCCCCATACCTCCCCCCCACCTCCCCCCCCCCACATACACTCTGCAGTATCATTACTCCTATTACGACAACTTGACTGTTATGTCTTCTAGTACAATAGTTAAGAGGCGGAGTAATTAAGTTGTTAAGCCGCCAACCATTTCTCTGAGCCTTAAGCCGCAATGATCAGAATTAGTTGATGATTTAGTGGGGAGGAAAAACATGTGAGGTGAAGCATCCCAGGAGAGAGAGAGAGAGAGAGAGAGAGAGAGAGAGAGAGAGCTGCTTAGGATAGTGATGATGGTCGTAATGGTGGTGAGTATAATGAGGGTGGTAACGTTATGTGGTGGTGATGGTAATGGTGGTGGTGATGGTAATAGTGGTGATGTGTGATAGTGATAAAAGACAATACTAGTGACTTCCCGACTACGACTGAAGGTTAATAGTGATGATGGTGTGGCCGTGATGGTGAAGTCGTGGTCGCAGTAGTGATGTTAGTGTTATGGTGACGATGGTGAAAAGAATAAACTTATAGAAGAGTAATAATAAGACCCAGACATAATTGACACTAACACCTTTTATATATACAAGTTTAATGACCTCACTCCCACACGAATAAATATCTTTTAAATTTAACAGAACTAATCTCTCACTTATAATATTTAGTGAACAGGAAGAATAAACAACTTCTCAGTAGTATAATCACCAGACTAGCTGTAACCATCGTCACCTGTCACCTGGGTACTGTTTGTGTGGTCACCGTGACAGGGGTCGGGGGGGGGGGGGGTAACACTGTGTGGGTCAGGCTGCCGTGACATCATTCTCAGGTGTAACAGTTGTGTGAGTTACCTGTGTTTCTTTTGTCGTTCCTTAATATCCACAATGAATGAAGACATCAGTGTTTTCTTATCCTTGGAAAAGTCGTGATGGAAATATTTGAAACAAGACTTAATAAAAAAATTACAGTATTATATATATATATATATATATATATATATTATTCATAACGTGGGCGAGATAATCCCGAGTCTTCAAGAACGATCGCTAGTAATTGTGTGGTTGAGCTTCACCATCACACGACTTACCATCACGCCTCCACCACCACCACCCCTCGCACCCCCTCCATCCCCCTCCCCATCTTCACCTTCTCCCTCTCCATCATCACCCCCTATTCTCCCCCCCCCCCTCCTCCCCTGTCCTTGGACGTATGCCCATCCTCGTCTCTACACGTTACCCCACCCCCCCCCCCCCAACACCACCCATCCTACCCCCCTCCCTCAACCCAGACTGGACAGGTATCTACCCCTCACACTCCCCTGCCCCCCATACCCCACCCCTACCCCCCTCATGCCCGGGCAGGAGGGGGCAGACCGGACACAAGCCTCCATACTAACGCGTGTAGCCGGTTGGTACATGATAGATACATCCTTATTACGTGCAGTGCGATCACCACTCACCCGTAATTAATTTTATTCTTGTTTATCGGTGTAGTACCAAACGGGGGGTGTGGGGGCGGCATTTGGCGGACGAGAGGTGTAGTGAGGGGTCACGGATGTCTTCTACCCCCCTCCTCCTCCCCCTCCCCTCCTTCTTCGTCTCTCACCAGTACCACCCGTTGTGCCCACTTACTCTCTCTCTCTCTCTCTCTCTCTCTCTCTCTCTCTCTCTCTCTCTCTCTCTCTCGTAGTGTCTGGGGTCATCTTCCAGCATAGATATTCTGTGTTGAGGAAATCAGGGAGTCGCTATTCTTCTTCCTTCTCTTTCTCCTCCTCCTTCTCTTCATCTTCTAATCCTTTTCCTCCTCCTCCTCCTCATCCCTGCCATGTACCCACCACACCCACCACACCCATCACACCCATAACTCGCTACTACTGAAGGGTGGTAAGTCCCTCTCTGCACCAGATACTGTACCTCTCACACAACACACGTCAGACCACAAAACCCAACCTCCCCCTCTCCCCTCCTCCCCCCCCTTCCCCCCCTCCCACCACCCCCTCCCTCCAACATGCTGTATCGTCAATAAATATTCAAAGACAACAAATTACAGCAGGGGATAAATTATGTAATAGTTTATGTAACAATTTTTTTTCGTGTTTATATACAAGAGTTCAAAGATGATAAAGTGTTTGAAGTTTGTGTTTTATACCAAGAAGTGATTGAGAAATATTGACATAACTCTTAAGTGTTAAAGCATTGGAGATTATGTACCATTGATTAACAGGTAAGAGAAACTGTTTTACCTGTGTCCAGATAGTGTCAATGTGTAAGGAAGGTCTTGGTTGTTTGACTCGTTTATAAATTGTTTACTTAGTATATGACTGGGTACACATACATACATACAGTACATACACATACACACAAACAAACATACAACAAACAACACCATATAACTTACACCTTCACACACACACACACACACACGGGGTTGCTGAGGACGGCAGGTGTGGGCGGACCAGACACAGGGTCGTGACACAGAGTGGTTGGCCTGAAGGACGACCTTACTATCCCGAGGACGACTTTACTATCCACGAGGACGACTTTACTAACCCGAGGACGACCTTGCTATCCCCGAGGACGACCTAACTATCCCGACAACGACCTTACTATCCAGATTTAGGGGTCGTAGACAAGGAAGGGGTGGGACAGGGTGGGAAGGTGTGGGATAGGGTGAGAACGGGTGGGATAGGGTGGGATGTGGTCGCTAGAATGGGCGCGTAGAGGAAGAGGGGTGTGAAAGGTGGGGTGTGACATAACAGGATGTGGTGGGGGAAGGAGAGTCACACCATAACAAATACACAACATCCACCAGTTCATTTGTTTCGTTGTTTCACTTGTTGGTCCTTATAAAAACAAAAACAACTTACATAACATTTCGTCCACCAATTTATTTGTTTACCTGATTATCCTTCTAATGACAAAAACAGCAAACAATACAAAAACACAATACGTCCACCAGTTTCTTTGTTTATTTGTTTACATGATTGTCCTTAAAAATAACAAATACATAATTCTTCCGTCACAGGTATGGGAAAGTAATGTCACGGGGAGGGGGGCGTGTGAAGGACCTGTGTCAAGTGGTACCTGTGTCATGGTAATTTATATCCAGGTGATATATAGGTTGAGAAAAGGCAGGTGACCGTCACACTACCTACGCTATAACTTCACCTTAAGATTTATCACCCTAACCTAACCTAACCTAACCTAACCTACACAATAAACTTTAAAAAAAAAACAGTTTAAAATAGGTCATTAATGATCGTTTAAAATCACTATGTCATAACTGTGCAGTGTGAGGATGCTTGCTGGAGGGAATGGAGGGAGGGAGGGAGGGAGGGAGTGAGGGAATGGAGGGAGGGAGGGGGGAGGGAAGGATCGAAGGAGGGACTAAAATAGAATCTTTATGCTACACCTGATGCCTTGGATGTATCCAGTTATTATTATTATTATTATTATTATTATTAAAAATCAATAACAGCGTTGCCAATTCTACACCACGCACGTACAATAATAATCTACATTCATTACACCAGCGTTACAATTCCCCCTCAGACAGTAAACAACATGTAACCTCCCCTCCCTTTTCCTTCCCCTTCCCTCCCCTCCCCTTCCCTCCCCTCCCCTCCCCTCCCCTAGACGTAAACACAATAGGAACACCAGAAACGACATATGTAACAACAGGTCTTGAGTCAGGGGAGTGTGTTTCTCGGCCCCCTGAGGTCCTATGAAGTGTCACAGGCGCTCCATTGTAAATTGAAGTGATGCGACACGAACCTTACCTGGCGTCATATAAACACGCCCACCGTATAATTAGCCACCGACTCACCTGAGCTTTGTTTACGTGTGTGGACTCTCTCTCTCTCTCTCTCTGATTCATTCTCTCTCTCTCTCTATCGTGGTTTGTTGAGTTTAGCTTTAGTGGTGAGATGGAGAAGAGAGATAAAAGAGGGAGCGAGAGAGATGTGGATAGAGATAGAGACAAGAAGAAGAAGAAGAAGAGATAGAGTGAAAATACGATATGAATGAATTGATTGAGAAGAGAGGAAATGAGAGAGAAAGAGTGATGAAGAGATAGAGAGAGAGAGAGAAAGAAAGAGAACGAGAAACACAGTCAATGAAAGACAAATAAACAGAGGAAGTAAGATATTGAGATAGACAGACAGACATACAAAGGATAGAGTGTATCTGTGTGGGGGGATGAGTGGGGGGGAGGAGGAAAATAAACTATAACCAAAGACAGAGAGGAGTTACCCCCACACACACACACACCCACACACACCTCCTACACACACCCCAAATCCCCCTCCCCACATCCTCCCACCCACCCACACACACACACACACACACACACACCCACCCACCCACACACACCCACCCACCCACACACACCCACCCACCCACCCACACACCCACAGCCCCCACAGCCCCCCACACCCTCAAACAACAACTCATCCCAAAAATTAAGATCGTCCTTGTTCTGTCCGTAAGTCCTTGGAGATACTGTACGTGGATGTGACTAGAGATAGAGAGATGTAAACAAGAGATGATTAGAGATATAAATAGAGACATAGAGAAATAGAAATTGATATGGACCAAAAATAATTATATGTATATCATAGGTAAGGGTTATATAAATATTGTTCTTCCGGGTTATACATTGTTATAAAGTGTCTTTCAGTGTCATACAGTGTCATTTAATACACTCACTCACTCGAGGCCTAAGACATTCTTTCTTGACACAACTTTAAAAACCGCAAGTGAAGCCGCAAGCGTTATTCTGTCAGTCTCAAGCCGCAGCCGCAGCCGCCGCCGCCACCGCATCTCCACCGCCATCACCACCGCTACAACCATTGCCGCCACCACCATTACCACCACCACCATAATCACCACCACCACCACTACCACCACCACCACCACCACCAACGCCACCACCACCACCACCAACGCCACCACCACCACCACCAACGCCACCACCACCACCACCACCAACGCCACCACCACCACCACCAACGCCGCCACCACCACCACCACCGCCACCACCATTACCACCACCACCACCACCTCACACCCTCACTGACGTGTCAATACAGCTGTGTGTCTACTATTTACCCAGTAAAAAGTAAAACAAACACTGTCAGTCACCACCACTCACACACTCTCCTTCTCTCCCTCCTTCTCTCTCCCTCCCAATCTCTCCCACTCCCCCAATCACTCCCTCACTCCCTCTCCCCCAATCACTCCCTCACTCCCTCTCCCCCAATCACTCCCTCACTCCCTACGCCCCCAATCACTCCCTCACTCCCTACGCTCCCACTCTCCCCCTCAACCTCGTCCCTAAATGTTATTATTCCTCTGTTAAACATTACGATCGTATCCTATCTCAAGTAACAGCAGCAGTAGCCGTTGTAGTAGTAGTCGTAGTCGTAATAGTAGTAGTAGTAGTAGTAGTAGTAGTAGTGTGTTACGGTGAAGAGGTTAGAGATTAACTGATCATCTCTTCTTTAATACAAAACACAACGACAGTCAGTTGTTTATCGTGGTAGGCGTGAAGTAATATTCTGACTCATACATTTGTCTCTGTCTGGTCAATTATCATAAATATCACACATGTTCTTTTTCCCCTCCTCCTCTTTTCTTCTTCTCTTCTCCATCTCTCTTGTCTCTTTTCTCCTCCTCATCTTCCCTCAGCCTCCTTCTGCCTCTCTCTCTCTCTCTCTCTCTCTCTCTCTCTCTCTCTCTCTCTCTCTTTCCGCCATCTTTTCTCCATCTCTCTCCTCTTTCTCTTCCGATCTCCTCCTCCATCTTTCTCCTATCTGCTCGCTCTCCTCCATTCTTATCTTCCCTCCTTCTCTTCTCCCCTTCTCTCCCCTACTTCTTTCCCCTCTCTCTTTCCTCCCCTTTTTCGTCATCAAGTAAGTACATAAAAAAAAGAAGAAATAATCATAATGGCTTTACGAATTTGTCTTCGATCACTCGTCACCATAACTCGACCCTTAATAGCACCCACCGCCCACATCCATCTTCCTCTCCCTCCTCCTTCTCCTCCTCCTGCTGCGTCTGAGGGGGGAGGGGGGAGCGAGAAGGAGGAGGGTAGGCATAAAGGAGAGGGGGAAGGGGGAGGGGGCAAGGCAAGAAAGGAGAGAGAGAGCAACTACTTCAGGTACTACTCCCAGGGGCAGTCAGCGGGGAACCAATAAAGAACGTAGTGTATAGTTCTGGGTAATCTTCGTCAGTAGCGCAGCAGAAGGAAGGGAAAAGAAGAGGAGGAAGAGGAAGAGGTCTTGCAGGACTCGCTTGCTTGATATGGCGCATCGATTTTTAATTGGGTTTCATTCCGGTCAGCAGCTGTTCCTCCCGCGTAATTACCAACCATCTCCCCGCGACACTCACCAGGGACTAAAAATCGGGGGAGAGCTGACAGTTGGGGATGACGAGGAGGGGGAGGAGATGGGGGAGAGGCGGGGAGGGGCGAGGAGAGAGTATAGACGGGGAAAGACGGGGAGAGGAGGGGCGGGGAAAGAAGGGGCGGGGAGAAGTAAAGGGATCAAGAAAGATGAGAAGAAAGGGGAGAAAAAGTGGTGGGAATAGACGAGACGGGAAGATAAGAAGCGGGGAGTAGAAGACATAGAATTCAGAAGGGAAGAAATAGGGAGAAGGAAACAGGGGAGAAGTGAGACGGGGAGAGGCGACAGTGTGGAGGAGGAGAGAGAAGAGGATAAAGTGAATGAAAAGATAGGAAGGGAAAATAGCGTTGGATGGGAGGGGGGAGGCAGGCAGAAGGAAAGTAAATGGAAGAAAGAAAGAATGAGGCTGTAGAACCCACATCTTGGAGCAATATGAGAGAGAGAGAGAGAGAGAGAGAGAGAGAGAGAGAGAGAGAGAGAGAGAGAGAAAGGAAGTTGGAGGGAGAGTAGGGAAGAAAGAGAGAATGAAGGAATAATTGTGGTGAGGGAGAAGTGGAAGAGGAGGAGGAAGAAGAGGAAGAGGAGGAGGAAGAAGAGGAAGAGGAGGAGGAAGAATGTGAGGGAGGGGAGAGTGTTTGTGACAGTCATGGAAGGAAATGTTGTTGACAGTTACACACGACGGAGAGAGAGAGAGAGAGAGAGAGAGAGAGAGAGAGAGTTGAAGTGGGATAGGATAAGGTTGAGTTGAGATGGAAAAGGAATTGTTGGGATGGGGAAGAGATAGGTGGACTTTAATTCTGGTATGTAAACAAAATAACCTAACCTAACCTCACCTATAGAACAAAAGTAAGATATTCTCAACAACAACAAAAACAACGATAATAAAACAAAACAAAAAACAAAAATCCTTAAACAAAAGTCACAGGAGGTAAACAAAAGTATAAACAAATTCACAAAAAACTCACAAGAAAATCAACCTAGAAAGAAAATACGACACGAAAGATTATCTCCTAACTAACTCTCTCTCTCTCTCTTTCCTCCTCTTGTTCTTCCTCTTCGGGGCGGAAAGAAGACATAATGAGTAGAAGAATAAAAATGTAGATGAGAGAAGATGGACACGCAAAAATGAGAGGGAGGGGGGTGAGGGGAGGGGAGGGGGGGAGGGGGGAGGAGGAGGGGGTATGAAGGGTGTTAGGTGTTGAGGAAATTAAGACAAACCTGAAAAATGATTAGGAAAATTGTCAAGGAAAATGAGTTATAAGCATCAGGAGGAGGAGAAGGAAAGAAGGAGAAGGAGGAAGAACGAGGAGAAGAGGAAAGAGGAGGAGATAAGAGGTAAGAGAGAGAATGAACACTCGAAAGGTTCATTAGCCATGTCAATAATACACAGTTACTTGTTTTGAGTTGTGGTGTCAAGTACGATTTTGCGTCGCTGAATGTTAACGAGTAAGCCAGCGGACCGACAGATAGACGGACGTACATATAAAAAGTCAAAGTCAAAATACGTCTTTAAACTGTGTACAAAAGAGTATTATTTCTCTGGGTTATATTTAGTGAGTCTTATGCAATAATACCTATACAGTAAGGGTATGGAATATCTTTACTGAATATCGTGAATATTTCTGAGTTGAATATCGTGCCTTAAGTTCCTCTTCTTCTTTCTCCTCTTGTACCACTTCCTCTTCCTTCTTCTTCTTCTTCTTCTTCTTCTTCCTCCTCCCCCGTACCATCACCACCTCCTCCTCCTCCCTACAAATTCTTCCAAACACACGAAGACGTCAGAGAGGAGGAGGAGGAGTAGTAGGAGAGGGGGGAGCAGGAGTAGTAGGAGTAGAAGGGGGGGAGGAGGAGGGAAAAGGAGTCAATGTATGTAATATTTCCCTCAATCACATCACGTGGGCGGGCCTCTTGCAATATTTACCGCCGGGGAGCAGGAAAAGGTCACAACATCAAAGAGTGGCAGCCCAACCCCTCATTAGCCAAAATCCCAGATCATAGTGAGTAAATGAGTCAGTTCTAGTTGGCTTCTCCGACCCCTCCCCTCCCCCTCCCTCACCAGCCTGTCTCCCTCCCTTTCCTCACCAGACTTCTTACCTTCCCTCCCCCCCTCTCCTTCCCTCCCTTCCTTCCTTCCTCCTCCCTCGCTAGTCCTCTCTCCCTCTATATCTCTCGCTCTCCCCCCCCTTCCTCACCAGCTCTCTCTCTCTCTCTCTCTCTCTCTCTCTCTCTCTCCTTGGCACCACTGTCAGGGAGCCAAAGAGGTAAACCCTTTCTTTCCACTTTCTCTTTCAGGGCCAAATTAACCCTAAAACTGCCAGCACCCCTGGGAGTTGTGAAATTAGGAAAAAACTCTTTGATTACAAGGAACCCTGAGGAACCCCACTACCTCCCTACCAGCCCCCTTACCTCCCTCACCATCCCCCCTTACCTTCCTCACCACCCCCCCCCCCTACCTCCCTGACATTCCCTTCAACCTACTCGCATCTCCACCTACCCCACCACCCTCACTGTGCAACTGGGTAAGGGTGGAGGAGGAGGGAAGAGGGGGAGGGGGAGGGGGGGAGGGGGAGACGGGAGGGGGTAGAGACTTAAGTGTCGAGAATCCTGGGTACAATGTTGACGTGCAGATTGAGTGCGTGTTGGTGAGTGCGTGTTGGTGAGAGTGTGTTGGTGATGATTTGTTGGGGTGAGAGTGTGAGGAAAATAAAAAAAAATTAAATAAATACAAACAATAATAATAAAAAAACAGGACTAGAGAAATAAGAAGAGAGATAGAGAGAGAAAAAGAGAGTGAGAGGAACTGAAGAAGTACACCCTCCTCCCCCTCCCCCATTGGGATCGAACCATAGAACCTTAGGACGGAAATCGAGTGTTTGTATCCACTCAGCCACCTCACCCTCCTATATTCATTATTTACTAGAAAATAAGACTTACAAAACTCTACTTATAATTCGATTACTTTATGCTAATTTGCTCCCAGTTGGTTAAGTGTTGTTATAGTTCTTTAATTACTTAAAAAAAAACTTGAAGTAAATAGATTTTGTTTATTAGTCTGTCTGTCTGTTTGTGTATTTGTTTGTTTGTTTGTTTGCTACACTCTTAAAGTAATTATAAGTAAAAAAAAATAAACATAGACCTCATTAACTTATAAACATTGTTAAATTCAAGTTATGGATGTTTAATTTTCTTAAATAAAATATCATAAAATCATTCAAGAAATAAGTTAATTTTGTTATATTTAAATTAACATTATTGATGATTCCTTTAATTCAACTCAATCCCTTCAAGTCCTGTGTGTGTGTGTGTGTGTGTGTGTGTGTGTGTGTGTGTGTGTGTGTGTGTATTTTTATATTTATGTATGAATGTTTGTCTGTATGTGTATTTACGTGTGTGTGTGTGTGTGTGTGTGTGTGTGTATGACGATCGCACTACGTCATGACTACATATATGACAAAGAAACAAACGCTAATAGTACTCAAGAACTCGCTAAAATCAACATCAAAATCGATGACTGAAACTATTCTTGAGATGAGACGGGGGAGGTTCTGAGAGTCCGAGGGGGGAGGGAGGGGGAGGGGGGAGGTTCTGAGAGTCCGGGGGGGGAGGGGGGTGGAGGAAGGAGGGTGGAGGGGGAAGAAGATGAGAATGAAGGAGGAGAAGAGGAGGAGGGGAGGAAAGAGAAGAGAGAGGGGAGAAAGGGGGAGGAGAGAATAAGAAGGGGGGAGGAGAGGATGAGAAGGGGGGAGAAGGGGAAAAGGAGAAGGTGGAAGAAGAGGAGAGGAAGGGGGGAATAAAAGGAGAATGGAGGAATAAGAGGACAAGAGGGAAGAAAGCGTAAAGGAAGGGAGAAATAGGGAGAAGGGGGAGCATAGAGTGGGATAAAAGAGAGCAGGGAAGGGGAAGAAGAGAAGGGAAGGGGAAGAAGGGGAGCAAGGAAGGGGAAGAAAGGGAGCAAGGAAGGGGAAGAAAAGGAGGAGGGAGAAATGGGAGTCACAGAAGCAACCACCACTGTAACAACAACAACAACCACCACTACTATTATTATTACCACCACCACAAAGTTCACGATCGCCATAAACAATATCTATGTTCTACAACCACCTCTACCACCATCATAACTAACACCATTACCACCACTACAACCACAACCACTATCACCACCACCACCACCACCATAACAATCATTACCACCACTATCACCACCACAACCAAAGTCACCACAAGCATTACTACTATCACTACAATCACCACTACTACCACCACAATCATTACCACCATCACCACCATAACAATAACCACCCAACCCTAACCAAGTCAAAATAAAAGAAGTTAATCAAACAGGTTAATAATATCAACAAATGAAACAGAAATATGGCTACGTGACCCCATAGACTCTGATGCTACCCTTCTTACCCTGACCTTACCGCAACACCTGTCTATATTACATACATTCAAACACCTGTCATAAACACATAACAAACACCTAAAACAAATAATTCAATAAAACACAGTAGGAAAACAACAAACACGAGATTAATTAACAAAAAAAAAAAGGACAACTCAAAAAAATATAGGAAAAAAAAAACAATATATTTCATAACAATAGAAAACACCTGAGTATTAAAACCCCCGAAAAAAATATTAATAAAAATAAACACTGATTTTGTTTTTCAGGAGCCACCGATAACACTTTCCCGAGGTGTATAATGTTTTGCAGAAATACTGAAAACTGCAACACAATGTTTAGGTGTAGGTAAAAATTAAATTAGCATATGTTTCAAATGCAGGTGTTGGAGGGATTGTGTGTGTGTGTGTGTGTGTTGTGTTTTAGGGAGATAATTTATTTGATTGCCTCTCATCCATTTAGTGAGTGAGTGAGTGAGTGAGTTAAATAAGACAATTTTCTTTGTTTATTTAATATTTGTTTGGGTAAATAAATATTTTATTGTTTTGTTGTTGTTCATAATTGAATTATTTTTTATATACCTTATTCTTGTTGGTGATGATTAGGGGGTATACACACACATACACACATACCCTGTACATATACACATAAATATACATACACACACATACGGACACATACAGTACACAGACACAAAATTACGCATACAGTTATAACATATACAAACTTCTGCATACACTTACACATACACACATACAAACACACAAATTGAATTGCTTCTTTGTGTACGTATCTGTATATGTGTGGACGTACAAACACACATAAGCACATTTACATACACAAACTTACACATACACACACACACACTTACATATACTGTATAAACTTACGCACACACTTACACATATATAAACTTATCATACACATACACACATATACGCACACATACATATAAACACATTAATTTGCTTGTTTGTGTATGTGTCTATGTGTGTGTGTGAACGCCAGAAAAATACAGAGACATTTAGTGGGTGTGTATGTGTGTGTGTGTGGTGTGTGTGTGTGTGATGGTGGTATCCGAGTACAACTAATCAAAAAATTATATTAATATTTTTACCATTATTTAAAGTATTTATTTGCTAGGATTATATTTCCTTTTAATTGTTTATATCGCTTCGTTTTGTTAATTACTTCTGACTACTTAAGAAGAGAGTAATAAAGACAATGTTGATAAATTACTATTGATAGAAATTAACGAAATACTGATTATTGTCTTCAATGTAATTCTAAATATTTTAACAAGGTAATTTAATTAATATCAAAGGTTTATCATTATAATAATAACAGCCATCAACATTAAGTAAGTAATAAGAAACATCGTAATAATAATAATAATAATAATAATAATAATAATAATAATAATAATAATGATAATAAAAATAGTAATAATAGCAATAATAATAACAATACCAATAAATAAAAATACACAATAATAAGAGTAATAATAATAATAATAATAACAATAGTAAACATTAAAAAAAACTTAATTTTAGGTTTAATACATAACGCCTCAGAAAATATTGAATTCCCATAACAAATAAAAATAAGTTATTTCAGATACAGAAAATAAACGATGATAATACCCCAGGTAGTTAAAGCATCTAAACAACATATATGTAGCGTAAACACCTGTAACTAATTAATAAAAAGACGAATTTATATTAACTCATGGACTAATATTATTACCCGAGCGAGCAGCGACTGACAGAGGCGGGCGTCAACACTGTTTACATTTGCTGTTGCTCCGCCGCCGCTACCAACCCTCAGCACCCAGTATTTCTCTTCACCCATATTCGATAATTTACTCATCAAATAAATTCCCAGCAATATAACTTCTGTAGTAGGGATATATTTAATGTTATATATGTGGTAGGGTAAGGGTGGAGGGAGGGTGAAAGAGGAAGATCGGGAAGGGATCAGCTTCGTCGGCGTGAGCGGTGGCCAGCGGGAGCTCCTGTCTGCTGCCCTCCTACACACACACACACACACAAGGTGCAACCCAACACCCGCACCCACGCTACTACTGCTGTTGTCCCCGCTACTACTTCCTCCCTCACCTGCCTCCTACTATCCTCACACCTTCCTCACCTGTCCCTCCTACCCTTACACCTTCCTCACCTGCCTCCTACTATCCTCACACCTTCCTCACCTGTCCCTCCTACCCTTACACCTTCCCCCTCACACCTTCCTCACCTGTCCCTCCTATCCTTACACCTTCCTCACCTGTCCCTCCTACCCTTACACCTTCCTCACCTGTCCCTCCTACCCTTACACCTTCCTCACCTGTCCCTCCTACCCTTACACCTTCCTCACCTGTCCTTCCTACCTCAATCAACCTCCTATCTTTCCCATATACCTTTCATCCCATTCCTCTCATTCTCTCGCCTGTCCCTCCTACCCTTACATCTTCCTCACCTGTCCCTCCTACCCTTACATCTCCCTTACCTCACCCCCCCTTTACCTCACCCCCCCCTTTACCTCACCTCCTTCACTACTCACCATCTTAAAATACCTCTATGTGACCGCTTACTTACCTGAATGTTTTAAGAATCTACGCATCTAATTGAGTTATTTGCCTACCTGTCTCTTAGCTTGACCAGGTGAGGCTTGACCAGGTGAGATTTATGTATTCTAACCTAACCTAATCTAAGCACGAGGGGAGGTGTAATATTTTTTTAAGGGAATTTATTTTACTGTAATTTTTAGTTTGATTTTTGTTTAATATTATGACAAATTTCTTTACAACCCCGCCCCTTCCATCACAACCCCGCCCCTTCCATCACAACCCCGCCCCCTCCATCACAACCCCGCCCCCTCCATCACAACCCCGCCCCCTCCATCACAACCCCGCCCCTTCCATCACAACCCCGCCCCTTCCATCAAGCACCTTCACAACATGTACACATTCACTATCACGCCCATTTGCTCACCCTCACAGTTACTCACGTCCCCTAACCCACCCCTCACACCCACACACGCCCCCTGACCCACCCCTCACACCCACAAAAGCCCCCTGACCCACCCCTCACACCCACACACGCCCTCTAACCCACCCCTCACACCTACTCACGCCTCCTGACCCTTATACCCCTCACATCCCCTTACCCATCCCTCACGCCCATTTACCCACCCCTCACACCCACTCACGCCCACCCACCCACATTACACCCGGGGGCCAGAAGGCAACTAAGCCGTAAGAGGAACTTGGTGACCGCCGTAAACAGAGTGATATCAAGGGACCCGCGCTGACCACCTATCGTGTTGGGTGTCTCTCCTACCACCACTGGCGATACTATACTTTATTACTTTCTACCTCCCTCCCCCTCCCTTCATCTTCCTTACCCTCCCTGCCTCACCCCCACCTTCCTTCTCCCTTGTAGTGTCTTTATCTTCACCCTCTCTCTCTCTTTCTCTCTCTCTCTCTCTCCTTCCTTTTCATTCCTCATCCTCCTCCTTATCCTCACCACTTTCTTCTCTCCTTCTCTACCTCATTCTTCCTCTTCTACCTACCTTTTCTCCCTCAACCTACTCGTTTATTTCACCCTTCCTATCTTTATCAATCCTACCTTCTCCTCCCTAATTCTCACCCCACCCAACACCCCCCTCACTCTACCACCCCCCCTCTCCCATACCCCCTCACCACTACTTACTCTCACCACTAACTTACTCCCCCCACCCCCACCCCCACCCCCCTCCTCCTCCTCCTCCTCCTCCTTACTTCCTTGTGAGTTTTATCTACTTTAATTTATTCATTTACTCCGTTAAAGCAAATCCGATTTATTTTACTTTTCCTTTTTTTAATTATTCAGAAACGCCATTACAGGTAAAGGTAAATGTACAGGTATAAAGGTTAATTAATTATTGCAACTTGGCTACACACACAAAAACACACACACACACACACACACACACACAAAGGAACTAGAGAGAGATGATAAAAACTAACGAGGTAATACGTTGATAAAATCCACACACATAAGAAGAGGAGGAGGAGGAGCAGGAGGAGGAGGAGAAGGAGTAGAAGGAGGAGGAGAAGGAGTAGAAGAAGGAGGAGGAGGAGGAAGAAGAGTTGTGATGATGATGTAATCGCCAGCACCTCCTCCTCCTCCTCCTCTAGGCTACTGAACTCCCTCACCCACTTACCACGGTCAACAAATTCCCCTATTCCTGCTCCTCCTCCCCATCCTCCTCTTCCCCCTCCTCCCCTTCGTCCTCCTCCTCCTCCTCCTCCACTCATACCTCCTTCGTCCTCCTCCTCCCCCTCTTCGTCCTCCTCCTATGCCTCCTTGCTGCCTCACCTACCCGACTCTTCCCTGTGTCACCTAACCTAACCTAACCTAACCTGACCTAACCTCCCACTGCCACACCCCCACCCACATCCTCCCTCACCCCCACCCTTCCTCACCTCTCCCTCACCCCCACCCTCCCACACCTCTCCCTCACCCCCACCCTCCCTCACCTCTCCCTCACCCCCACCCTCCCTCACCCCTCCCTCACTTCTCCCTTAGGATTCTCCAAAACACTTATAGGGTGGCCAACACCTGTATGGCTGCCCCAAGGTGTTTTAGGGAGAGGGAGAGAAGGAGAGGGAGGGAGGGAGGGAGAGAGAGAGGGAGGAAGAGAGGGAGAGGGAGAATGAAGCCTCAGGTTATCCTATCACGGTGTATATATCCTGCCCCTAGATGAGATACTTAGCGAGTCAGTGGTCAGGTTCTACTGTTTATGTTATTACAGGGTTTAATCCTCGTTTTATTGTGGTTTTATTATGTTTTTTTATTATGTTTTTTTATCTTTTTTTTGTTTTGTTTTGTTTTATTTTCTTTCTTTCTTTCTTTCTTTCTGTTTGTTTGATAGTCCTGTTTTCTGCTCTCTCTCTCTCTCTCTCTCTCTCTCTCTCTCCAGGATTGACACCTCTTGAACTAACCAATTAAAAGCGATTAAGAGATCTCTATTTACCCCATTGGCTTAGTGAGGGGACAAGGACTACCCCCCCCCCCCCCCTCCCTCCCTACCTACCTACCTACCTACCTACTCCTCTCTCTCTCTCTCTCTCTCTCCTACAACCGCCACTACAATGAGACTCAAGTGATTGTTGTGGTTACATTTACGGGTTGTGTGGTTGGTGAGTTGTGGTTGGTGGTTGTGGTGGTGGTAAGGGTTGTTGTGGTAGTGATGGTAATGTGTTGTGGCTTTGTGGTTGTGGTGGTAGGGGATTGTAGTTTGTGGTTTGTGGTAGTGACGGTAGGGGGGTTGTGGTAGTTGGTTATTGTAGTAGTTGTGGTAAGTAGTTGTGGTTGTGGTGGTAGGGGATTGTGGTTGTGGTTTGTGGTAGTGACGGTAGGGGAGTTGTGGTAGTTGGTTATTGTAGTAGTTGTGGTTGTGATGGTTTGGTGTTATGGTAGATTAACGATGATTGTGGTAGTGTTAATAGTGATGGTCGATGCTGGTAGTAGGTAGTGATGGCAAGTAGTTGTGGTAATGTTGGTAGATGTTGGTAGTAATATTAGTAGATTCTCTCGTAACCAACATACATACATACATACATACATACATACATACATATAAAACTATAACCAAAATAACAACCTCATAATGTTTGTTTATTTGGACGAGAATTAATATTATGGAATTTATTTCAGTATAAAAATAAATAGTAACATTGACTTGTACAAAATTTTCTTATGAAGGGAATTGGACAAGAGAGGAAATAGGGTTTTTGTAATAATTGTCTTTGTTTTATTTGGGTTTCGGGTTCTCTCTCTCTCTCTCTCTCTCTCTCTCTCTCTCTCTCTCTCTCTCTAACTTCTTATAATCTAGATGGAGGGAAAATATAAATTTGATATCATTCTAAACAACAGGTCCCAAAGTTGGCCTTGTAGTATCCGTCTATTGTTTCAAGGTAAGTTTTGTTCGCGATAATTTACAGGTGTTTGTATTTAGGATGGTGAGGTGTGGTGGGGGGGGGGTGAGGTGGGGGGAGGTGTGGAGGGGGTGAGGGGAAGGTAGAGAGAAAGATAGAGAGGAGGAGAGGATGCCGACCTTTGCTCTCTCTCTCTCTCTCTCTCTCTCTCTCTCTCTCTCTCTCTCTCTCTCTCTCTCTCTCACACACACAACCTCTTGTTGATATTGTTAATGGTTTTAGAATTTAGGAATTATATTTTAAAAACTTTACATACAACACCCCGGCCCAACCTAACCTAACCTAACCTAACCTAGTCCAAGCAGTAAATTTAACTTCACTATTAATTTTCACTGCTCGTTATCTTGTTCCTTATGGTTAGGTTAGGTTAGGTTAGGTTAGGCTAGGCAACGCAATTTTTTTTACCACTACAAAATTTCTGGTTAAGTGAGAAGAATATCTCGTCTGGCCAAACAAGTCTGGACAACAACTTTGCCCCCTTATCAACACACACACACGCACACGCACACACACACACACACACACAACCTCAACCTGCATTTATTTACTCACAAAACTGGCTGGCCCTCTCCCCCCCCCTTTACCCCTCTCCTCTCCCCCCCCCTTTCCCCCTCCCCCTCCCCCTTCTCTCCCCCCTCCTCCTCCAACTTCCACTTTCCCTCTCCTGGCCAGCAGCATAAGTTGCCGGCTCACGGTGATGAACACAGGCTCTCACTCCACCACTTTTAACTCACACTGTCATAATATGTATAATTGTATCGTAAATGGGCGCCTCTTACACTGGCTACCTTGTCGTAAACACTTTGATGAATTAGAGGCCAAATTTGCATAATGGCAAACATCAGTAGTGAAGATTAAGATCAGGAGTGCGTTTACCTCCACAAGGTATTTTAGAGTGTGTCTGTCTGTCTGTCTGTCTGTCTGTCTATGAGTGTTTGCGTGCAATTATAATATTACTAATAAAAATAATAATAATAATACAAATAATAATAAGAGAAATAATAATGATAAAATAATGATAAAATAATAATAATAATAAGAAGAAAAAAGAAGAAAAATATTACACCTTTTATTGAAAAATATAGGAGAGTATATGTATATTTGTGTCTGTGTATGTATGTGTGTATATGTATGTGTGTGTACGTTAATGTGTGTGTATGTATGTGTATGCGTGTGTATGTGAAGAGCTAAGTTTCAGAGACAGATACACCTATAACGTAGTTTGTTCATAAGGTGTACCGTCTGGGTATATTTGTGTACTAATAAAGTATAATGTATTTACTGTGTAGGTGTAGTAAGTGTGTGTGTTATGTCATGAAGGTGAATTAAGTGTACATGTGTGTGTGTGTGTGTGTGTGTGTTATGTCATGAAGGTGAATTAAGTGTACATGTGTGTGTGTTATGTCATGAAGGTGAATTAAGTGTACATGTGTGTGTGTGTGTGTGTGTGTGGAGTAATACATTTAATACAGTGACACAGGTATAGTGGTATGATTATTGTGTATGTGTTGTATAATATAAAAGTGTGTATACCTTGTGACTATACCTGTATACTATAATATATGTTATATTTTAAGTATATAGATGGTGTAAATTTGTAGTATGACTAATATAGGTTAGGCTAGGTAGATAGATTTGATTAGGTTAGGTTAGGTTAGGATAAGTTAGGTTAGGTTACTAGCATTCTGTACTCAAATATCCGTAAATAAAACTAACA
The DNA here is from genome assembly GCA_958450375.1 of Homarus gammarus. NCBI lineage: Eukaryota > Metazoa > Arthropoda > Malacostraca > Decapoda > Nephropidae > Homarus > Homarus gammarus. The sequence goes on along the minus strand of CAUDMG010002282.1, from coordinate 585,923 downwards.
CATTGAAATTAATCCAACACACACATTCATCCCAGGTTAAATAACAAGACCAACATTATTCTAACATATTAAACATTTTTACCGAATATTCATACTAAAGCGTAAAGAAATAATGAGGAAGAAAAAATAAATCAGTATTGACGTCACGTACAGTGTACTGTATATGCCTGTGTGTGAGTGTGTGTTGTTATCATTAAGCCTCCAAACGCAACTTCAGTTTTTGCCAACTTTAGAATAACTTATTTTGTAACTTAATTGGAGTTATTTGTCCTGTTCATACAAGACACATTTCACGATATAACATAACCAAACTATACCCAATTACGTTACGTTAATAGACCTTAGTATATGCTCATTCCTATATAAAGATCACTATTCTATTAAGTGAAATAGAAATAAATTATATATATATATATATATATATATATATATATATATATAATATATATATATATATATATATATATATATATGTGTGTGTGTGTTATCGGTGTTCTCGTGTTGTTCTTGCTGCTGATAATGTACAGCTGAACAATACAGCAATTGGGAAGATATTTGTTGACTCCCACACCCCAGTACTGAAGGAACTTGCTGAACGACATACAAATACCTTATCAGTATAAATATATTCAAGATTTTATTTACAAGACAAATATGTCTTTCTGTATATAGTAACCATTATGTATATTAGTGGTGGGCGTGAGTAGGTGTAGTACACACACGCACACACACACACACACCTCAACACTCTTATCCCTTAATACTTCAGGTAACAGCGGCGGGAAAGATTAATTAAGCAAAACCATGATACAGGTACATTGGTTATTGAGTAGTCTTTGTAAACTAACTATGACAGTTATATTTAACAAGAAAGCCCGAATTACAGAAAAAATATATTATTAATGGAATAACTCGAGAATCTTGTTGACACTGTATACAGAATCTGGGACGGGCACACATACACACACTTGGCGCTCGACCAATGTGTGGCCGCGGCGTCGCCTCGAACAGTGAACCATTAGGGGGTATGTGTATCTCTAGCGTCTTGTGTTTATATCATGACAGCACCACGATGCACTAGAGGCGGCCTGACCAAGGAGGTTGTCTCAGTCACCGTCAGGTCTGGGCTGCCTGGTGCCTCTTACCGCCCCTACGGTGACTTCTTCACCGTCAGTATAAAGAGGGAAGGAAAATCTTTTTTAACGTGATGTGTGTGTGTGTGTGTGTGTGTGTGTGTGTGTGTGTGTGTTCTACTTGAAGGTTGTTCTGGTAGGCTCGTCAGTTTTGTATTCCTAGTTACAGTAAACGTGTAAATGTGTACACTTCAGTAATGTGTATTTACATTCACATCTGTTTACTTCCATCAGTACCTGTTAACCATAAGTCATCTCCGCCCCGCCAACACGCGCCCCTCGTCTACAAATGGAACAACAATGACATACGCCCTTCTCTTTGTTTATATTATTAACTAATTAACCTCACATTAAGGTAGGAGAGTCCCTCACCAGGAGTATATATCGCCCATTGCCCTGAACTAAAACTCTCAAGCATCCCCGTGCCTTGACCCTAATTCAAGCTCCCCTCTTCCCGTGGGGCCGCCGGGCTCCAGGCACGAGCCAGGAAATCGTGTTTTTCCTGGGCGGCACCAGGGCGGTCTTCACCGCGGGTGAGCGGCGGCACCACCCCAGCAGCAGCACGCGGGGACGACCCTACCACCAGCCTCCCCCTCTGGTGGGTTACTGATCGCACACCAGGGGCGCTACACTACTGCCTCGCCGCCACACCAGGGGGAGGGGCGCTTACTGCTACGATACGGGCGCTAACATCTCGGCTGCATCTGTGGCTGGTATGGTTCTCCCGCACCGGCAGGTGGCCTCCGGGACACGGGAAGCAGGCCGCCACTACTATAGGGACAACATGTAATGTTGCTACAGCAGGGTTGCTACACCATGCCGCTACAGCAGGAGTGTCACACCATGACCCTACAGTTAAGGTACCACACTACCTTGCCGCTACAAGAGGAGTACAGTACCACACTACTACATACATTAATACAAATATCATTTTGGCTAGCAATATATTTCTTAAACTATGCAACATCTGCATAGCGAGTTTGATGGTAGCAAGAGTAAGTTATAATGGGCTGGACTCAATAAGGACAGGGGAGGGAGTGAGTCCAGCTATAAGAGGCGGCGGTAAACACAAGGTGTGGGCGACTTACCTGGCGGTGGTGCAGTCCTTGTAGAGGATGTCAAAGTGCTTGACGGCCAGTAGCTTACACCTGTTGACGCCCGGCTGGATGGCCCCCAGGCCCCTCAACACCCGCACCTGCTCCACGTTACACACCAGCGGCTCAATCCCCAGCCGCTTGAGCTTGGTGTAGACGGTGTGGAGGCCGCCCACCAGGTTCTTCAGGAACAGCTCGAAGGCTTGTGGCAGGCACAGCATCGACTCATTGTTGATGATGAAGGCTGCCACCTTCTGCCCGCGGTACTCCACCAGCTTACAGTCGTTGGCTGTTGGATCCGACGTGTGAATGGGCGGCGGCGAGTTGTAGGCGTGAGAGAAATATAGGGCGGGGAGGAAGGGCGGCGGGCGGGACGTGGGTGGTGGGGAGGGAAAGATGGGCGGTGAAAGCCCTCCGGGCGGCGAGGGTCCGGGCACGGAGAGGGGAGGGGCGGCCATGAGGGGCGGTGGTGGGCTGCTCGGAGACACACAGTTTACCATGCTGGTGATGACGGGTGACAGTGGAGGGGGTGACCGCCCATTAATGGACCCCCCAGAGCGGACACTTCTGCAATCGTCGGGAATAGAGCTGTCCTCCATGCTTGTGTCTCACCACTTAACAGACACAGTCTCCCAACACCACTGATTATCTCACCGAGTGTCTCTGGGTGAACCGACGCAGCGCAACAATAACTAAGACTATCTGGCGGTGCTCGAGCCGTGGGCGCGCGGGCGGCGTGGGCGGCTGCGGGCGGCAGGTCGCGGCAGGAGCGGGTGGCGGGTGGACGTGCAGGCCGTGCGAGCGTCGGCGGCGCAGTGGTGCGGCGCGGCCAGCCAGTCGTCACCGAGTGTCGCTCACCAATCAGCCGGTGCGCACACCCGCACAGAGACACACACACACGCAATACAAACACAACTTTTAACAAAATGTGTAAACGTAATATGCGGGTGCGGGCCATGTGTGCGTCCGTGTGTGTCCAGGGCGGGGACGGCACCCCATTGGTCGCCACTGCCCGCACCGCCTCGCTCATTGGTCGGCAGCGAGGTGGGCGGAGTCGAGCAGCAGCCCGACGTTTCGTTTCCTTCCAGAACTTGTCTAAATGTTTTGCCTTCTGTGCGCGGTCTGCAATCCTCCACACGCCTCCCGCCGGCGCTGGTGGAGGCGCTGACGGTGTGATACGCGGGTCCCCATGCAACCACAACCACCAGCACACAACCACGCCATTGTTAACACACACAACACATTATTATCCCCATTCATGTATTGATAAATCTGGTATTGTATTCCAACAACATCTCTACTTTTCTTCAGGTTTGTTTATAATCCCGAAAATTAATTCTCACAAGACACTGTTCAGACGTGTCTCGTATTTCTCCGTAAATTACACTTGTGTACACTTAAGGCACAATTACACACCAGTACACTGCTGTACACAAGAGTATATTTGTTACTTTAATACATCAAGAGAATGAGTGTGTTGTTGTTCACCTGTTATGAACACCTCACACAGGTATGAACCCAGTCATGTACGGTACACCCGTGACTGAATGACTTACTGTGTGCCGTGTAGAAATGTACATATGAATAATCACAGAGGTAAATGATAAAATTTATTAATGTACATGTACACAACAGGTGTACATACACTAGCGGGTATACATCTGATGACCGCTATACCGCTACAGACACTTAGATGTATACATGACTTTTACAGGTATATATGGCAACTTTTACAGGTATACATAGCAACTTTTACAGGTATACTTAGCAACTTTTACAGGTATACATAGCAACTTTTACAGGTATACATAGCAACTTTTACAGGTATACATAGCAACTTTTACAGGTATACATGACAACTTTTACAGGTATTCACGACAACTTTTACAGGTATACATAGCAACTTTTACAGGTATACATGACAACTTTTACAGGTATACTTGACAACTTTTACAGGTATACATGACAACTTTTACAGGTATACATGACAACTTTTACAGGTATATATGACAACTTTTACAGGTATACATGACAACTTTTACAGGTATACATAGCAACTTTTACAGGTATACATGACAACTTTTACAGGCTTACATGACAACTTTTACAGGTATACATGACAACTTTTACAGGCTTACATGACAACTTTTACAGGTATACATGACAACTTTTACAGGTATACATGACAACTTTTACAGGTATACATGACAACTTTTACAGGTATACATAGCAACTTTTACAGGTATACATGACAACTTTTACAGGCTTACATGACAACTTTTACAGGTATACATGACAACTTTTACAGGCTTACATGACAACTTTTACAGGTATACATGCCAGCTTTTACAGGTATACATGACAACTTTTACAGGTATACATGACAACTTTTACAGGTATACATGACAACTTTTACAGGTATACATGACAACTTTTACATATACATATTACAATACATCACTACCACAATATATTTCTGTATTTTTAAACCTTAACAGAGTTCATCACTGTACTGTGGTGTGGTGTGCTGTGGTGTGCTGTGGTGTGGTGTGCTGTGGTGTGGTGTGTTGTAGTTATGATGTGGTGGTTGTTGTTGTTATTATATTAGCTTTGGTTCAGATAGTCTTAGTTTGGTTTCTCACTATCTGTCTGTGTCTGTGTCTGTATCTTTATATGTGTCTGTTTCTGTGTCTGTTTCTGTACCTGTATCTTTATCTGTGTCTGTTTCTGTGTCTGTATCTTATCTGTTTCTGTGTCTGTTTCTGTGTCTGTTTCTGTGTCTGTGTCTGTATCTGTGTCTGTTTCTGTGTGTGTTTCTGTATCTGTGTATGTTTCTCTATCTGTCTGTTTCTGTGTCTGTATCTGTCTGTTTCTGTGTCTGTGTCTGTTTCTGTGTCTGTTTCTGTGTCTGTATCTTTATCTGTGTCTGTTTCTGTATCTGTGTCTGTTTCTGTGTCTGTGTCTGTTTCTGTGTCTGTGTCTGTGTCTGTATCTTATCTGTTTCTGTGTCTGTTTCTGTGTCTGTGTCTGTATCTGTGTCTGTGTCTGTGTCTGTTTCTGTATCTTTATCTGTGTCTGTTTCTGTGTCTGCATCTGTGTCTGTATCTTTATCTGTGTCTGTTTCTGTGTCTGTATCTGTGTCTGTTTCTGTATCTGTGTCTGTTTCTGTGTCTGTTTCTGTGTCTGTTTCTGTATCTGTGTCTGTGTCTGTTTCTGTGTCTGTGTCTGTATCTGTGTCTGTTTCTGTGTCTGTGTCTGTTTCTGTGTCTGTTTCTGTATCTGTGTCTGTTTCTGTGTCTGTGTCTGTTTCTGTGTCTGTATCTTTATCTGTTTGTGGCTGTTTCTGTATCTGTGTCTGTTTCTGTGTCTGTATCTTTATCTGTATCTGTGTCTGTATCTGTGTCTGTTTCTGTGTCTGTTTGTGTCTGTTTCTGTGTCTGTTTCTGTGTCTGCTTGTGTCTGTTTCTGTGTCTGTTTCTGTGTCTGTTTCTGTGTCTGTATCTCTATCTGTTTCTTTGTCTGTGTCTGTTTCTGTGTCTGTATCTGTGTCTGTATCTGTGTCTGTTTCTCTATCTGTCTGTTTCTGTGTCTGTTTCTGTGTCTGTATCTGTTTCTGTTTCTGTGTCTGTATCTGTGTCTGTATCTGTGTCTGTTTCTGTGTCTGTATCAGTGTCTGTGTCTGTGTCTGTTTCTGTGTCTGTTTCTGTATCTGTGTCTGTTTCTGTGTCTGTTTCTGTGTCTGTATCTCTATCTGTTTCTTTGTCTGTGTCTGTTTCTGTGTCTGTTTCTGTGTCTGTATCTGTGTCTGTATCTGTGTCTGTTTCTCTATCTGTCTGTTTCTGTGTCTGTTTCTGTGTCTGTTTCTGTGTCTGTATCTGTTTCTGTTTCTGTGTCTGTATCTGTTTCTGTTTCTGTGTCTGTATCTGTGTCTGTATCTGTGTCTGTTTCTGTGTCTGTATCTGTGTCTGTTTCTGTGTCTGTTTCTGTGTCTGTTTCTGTGTCTGTTTCTGTGTCTGTGTCTGTATCAGTGTCTGTATCTGTGTCTGTGTCTGTATCTGTGTCTGTATCTGTGTCTGTTTCTGTGTCTGTTTCTGTGTCTGTATCAGTGTCTGTTTCTGTGTCTGTATCTGTTTCTGTTTCTGTGTCTGTTTCTGTGTCTGTTTCTGTGTCTGTATCTGTGTCTGTATCTGTTTCTGTGTCTGTATCTGTGTCTGTATCTGTTTCTGTTTCTGTGTCTGTATCTGTGTCTGTATCTGTGTCTGTATCTGTGTCTGTATCTGTGTCTGTGTCTGTCAGCACCACGGTTCACAAGATGAATATGACAGCAAGTCTTACACCTCAGCCGAGTGATCGATCTCACCTGTGTGATGACCTACCTGCGATTAATTAGTACACATTCTAGTTACAAGATCAGTACTTCTAAATGCAATAAACCGATGCAACAATACCGTCATTAAATCCTTGCAACACAACAAAAATTCATAACAACAACACTAACCAGATCAACAACACATCTCTTATGCAACAGAGTAAAACAGTGACAGATTTGCAACACATCCTTGGCAAAAAATGCACCAAAGTTTTGCAAGAATAACATTATAGAATCCAATGCATTATTATATGTTGATACATCTCAACTGCAAGACATACAATTAGTTAGCATGTGTAACACTGTGTTTCATGAACAAGTCATAGTTGCAACACATTACACTAAAGAAATGTAAAAACAACACCCAAATTTACAAAACACTGACTCAAGAACACATTCCCATTACATCACAAACCTACAAAATACAAGAATAATACATAATGAGACTACATACATAATCCCCCTGTAGAATTGAGCTTCCTACGCACTGACAATTCTACACAACAACAACAAAAACCTTGTCATTTAATACGCCATTGTCACAGTATATAAACACACCGTATCTTAACACAGCACATCAATACCTTTCAAACACCGGAACACAATACTACATCACATAACACAACCTTACATCACCATAACAACATACAACACAACCTTACATCACCATAACAAAAACACAGTCTCACATCACCATAACAAAAACACAGTCTCACATCACCACAGCAACAAACAACACAACAGCATACAACACAACCTTACATCACCATAACAACATACAACACAACCTTACATCACCATAACAACATACAACACACCGCATATCACCATAACACCAAAAGGCAAGTTATTTTACATAATTTTCTCATTAACACACACACACACACACACACACAAGCACACAAACATACTCACCTAAAAAGAATTAACTCAACATATCCCAGTTACAACATATCACAACAACAACTTACAACCCCAAGAATATACTCACGTAAGCAACACACAACCAAAACAACCTCACTTATGTATGGTAATTCCTATAGTAATTATAATATGTAGTATAATTATAAAACTAATATTTTAAAAGAATTATAACACGTGTTTTTTTTATGTGTGGCTTGACATTATATTCACAACCACTACAACGACACTTTATAACACTGATATTAATAACCATAACATTATATTATAACACTGACGTATAATCACTACAGCACATTACAACACTGTCACACAGCAACCATTAGGCCTACAACGCATTACAACCACTAGGCCTACAACACATTAACAACCACTAGGCCTACAACACATTAACAACCACTAGGCCTACAACACATTAACAACCACTAGGCCTACAACACATTAACAACCAACTAGGCCTACAACACATTAACAACCACTAGGCCTACAACACATTACAACCAACTAGGCCTACAACACATTAACAACCACTAGGCCTACAAAACATTACAACCAACTAGGCCTACAACACATTACAACCACTAGGCCTACAACACATTAACAACCACTAGGCCTACAACACATTAACAACCACTAGGCCTACAACACATTAACAACCACTAGGCCTACAACACATTACAACCACTAGGCCTACAACACATTACAACCACTAGGCCTACAACACATTACAACCACTAGGCCTACAACACATTAACAACCACTAGGCCTACAACACATTACAACCACTAGGCCTACAACACATTAACAACCACTAGGCCTACAACACATTAACAACCACTAGGCCTACAACACATTAACAACCACTAGGCCTACAACACATTACAACCAACTAGGCCTACAACACATTAACAACCACTAGGCCTACAACACATTAACAACCACTAGGCCTACAACACATTAACAACCACTAGGCCTACAACATATTACAACCAACTAGGCCTACAACACATTAACAACCACTAGGCCTACAACACATTAACAACCACTAGGCCTACAACACATTACAACCACTAGGCCTACAACACATTAACAACCACTAGGCCTACAACACATTACAACCAACTAGGCCTACAACACATTACAACCAACTAGGCCTACAACACATTAACAACCACTAGGCCTACAACACATTACAACCAACTAGGCCTACAACACATTAACAACCACTAGGCCTACAACACATTAACAACCACTAGGCCTACAACACATTAACAACCACTAGGCCTACAACACATTAACAACCACTAGGCCTACAACACATTACAACTAAACAAACATACGCCACAAACACACACAAACACCTCAAACACACACACCACAAACACACACATACAAAACAAACACACACATACACAAGAAACACATATAGACACAACAAACACACATACACAATTATCATACAAGTTAGAATGATAAAAAGTGTAGAGAGAGAGAGAGAGAGAGGCATCAAAGCATATACCACACCACCACAGCATCACACCACCACAACATCACAACAGCACACCACCACAGCATCACACCACCACAGCATCACACCACCACAGCATCACACCACCACAGCATCACAGCATCACAGCACCACAGCATCACACCACCACAGCATCACAGCACCACAACATCACAGCACCACAGCATCACAGCACCACAGCATCACACCACCACAGCATCACAGCACCACAGCATCACACCACCACAGCATCACACCACCACAGCATCACACCACCACAGCATCACTACAGCACACTTCCACAGCATCACGTAACTGTGATATAACAATCTTTGAGACAGTACACACGCACACGCACACGCACACACACACACACACACACAAACCCTCATAACTGTATACAACATCATACAGCTACTACAACACTACAACACCAGGACTACACAACACCTTGCAGTACTACAACACCACGAATACACAACCCCTACAACACTACAACACCAGGGCTACACAACACCTTACAGTACTACAACACACGAATACACTATACTACAACAATACAACACACGAATACACAACCCTACAACAATACAACACACGAATACACAACCCTACAACAATACAACACACGAATACACAACCCTACAACAATACAACACACGAATACAACCTACAACAATACAACACACGAATACACAACCCTACAACAATACAACACACGAATACACAACCCTACAACAATACAACACACGAATACACAACCCTACAACAATACAACACACGAATACACAACCCTACAACAATACAACACACGAATACACAACCCTACAACAATACAACACACGAATACACAACCCTACAACAATACAACACACGAATACACAACCCTACAACAATACAACACACGAATACACAACCCTACAACAATACAACACACGAATACACAACCCTACAACAATACAACACACGAATACACAACCCTACAACAATACAACACACGAATACACAACCCTACAACAATACAACACACGAATACACAACCCTACAACAATACAACACACGAATACACAACCCTACAACAATACAACACACGAATACACAACCCTACAACAATACAACACACGAATACACAACCCTACAACAATACAACACACGAATACACAACCCTACAACAATACAACACACGAATACACAACCCTACAACAATACAACACACGAATACACAACCCTACAACAATACAACACACGAATACACAACCCTACAACAATACAACACACGAATACACAACCCTACAACAATACAACACACGAATACACAACCTACAACAATACAACACACGAATACACAACCCTACAACAATACAACACACGAATACACAACCCTACAACAATACAACACACGAATACACAACCCTACAACAATACAACACGAATACACAACCCTACAACAAAACTACAACATCACAAAATCTTAACCCATCTCTATATGCTCCCAGACCACATCCCTGACTAGTAACGTCGATACACCTGAAGCATTGCATACTCACGGCTACCGTATTGTCTTACTCCAGACATGCGACAGAGAATCAGTTTATCCCTCTTGTCGAACGCCACAACATTCTGCTCGCCGTCGTAATCAACTCGTCGCCATAACATTCTACTCGTCGTCGTAATATTCAACTCGTCGCCATAACATTCTACTCGTCGTCGTAATATTCAACTCGTCGCCATAACATTCTACGCGTAGTCGTAATATTCAACTTGTCGCCATAACATTCTACTCGTCGTCGTAATATTCAACTCGTCGCAATAACATTCTACTCGTCGTCGTAATATTCAACTCGTCGCCAAAACATTCCACTCGTCACCATAGTAATTCTATTCGTTACCATAATACTCTATTCGTCGTCATAATTTTCTACTCGTCGCCATTATTCTACTCGTCGCCATTATTCTACTCGTCACCACAACAACAGTACACCATCACCAACATTCTATTCGCCATCACAACAGTAAGACACCAACATTCTATTCGCCATCACAACATCAGTACAGTATTAATAGAAGAGAGAATATATATATTTGCCATGTTATTTAACTTGAACGATGTTTAAAAATCTTTGTTATTGAAGAACAGGATTACAATAACACGGATATAAATCACCACATTATAACAGGGCAACAGAGTACAGGAGACACACACACACACACACACACACACACACTATACTTACGTTATACAAGATACTCATACTTGTCTAGTTGTCTAATAATCCACCTTTTGAGTTCTTAAGCTTACAATGTCAAAGTTATAGCACAGGTAAGACCAAGAGTATAGCACAGGTAAGCTCAAGAGTATAGCACAGGCAAGATCTAGATTATGGTACAGGTAAGATCTAGATTATAGCACAGGTAAGATCTAGATTATGGTACAGGTAAGATCTAGATTATAGTACAGGTAAGCTCAAGAGTATAGCACAGGCAAGATCAAGATTATACCACAGGTAAGATCTAGATTATGGTACAGGTAAGATCTAGATTATAGTACGGGGACGACAATCCAGGCCAGCGTCTCTTAACACCTGGTGAGTGACACGCTAACACCTGGTGAGTGACACAGGTACCCACTGTACTACTGGCCAAGCACAACACTCTGTACTTTGACACAAACTGACAGACAGACAGATAGACAGAAATTGAGAGAGACAGAAGTAAAGACAGACAGACAGATAGACATAGACAGAAAGGCAGACAAACAGACAGACAGATACAGACAGACAGATAGGCATAGAGAGAAAAAGACAGGCAGACAGACAGACAGACAGACAGAGAACTCCCATCACACAGTTACTCTTGTCTAGGTGTGCCGAGTTATCAACGGCAGGTGACTTGACTTCATTAGGTAACTGCTCTCTGTAACAATAACATTATAACTATTACCGTGACTATAGTTACTACAACTACTACTACTACTACTACTACTACTACTATCACCACAGAGTTACCTTAGCACGGCTCTCTCAAGGCAACACAAACACCCATTGTTCTCGTAAAAACTAAAAATTTGAAGAGAAAATACACTCAACTAACAAAGCCACTCACACTCAACTAACACTACCACTCACACTCAACTAACACTATCACTCACACTCAACTAACACTACCACTCACACTCAACTAACACTACCACTCACACTCAACTAACACAGCCACTCACACTCAACTAACACAGCCACTCACACTCAACTAACACTACCACTCACACTCAACTAACACAGCCACTCACACTCAACTAACACTACCACTCACACTCAACTAACACAGCCACTCACACTCAACTAACACAGCCACTCACACTCAACTAACACAGCCACTCACACTCAACTAACACAGCCACTCACACTCAACTAACACAGCCACTCACACCCAACTAACACTACCACTCACACTCAACTAACACAGCCACTCACACTCAACTAACACAGCCACTCACACTCAACTAACACAGCCACTCACACTCAACTAACACAGCCACTCACACTCAACTAACACAGCCACTCACACTCAACTAACACAGCCACTCACACTCAACTAACACAGCCACTCACACTCAACTAACACAGCCACTCACACTCAACTAACACAGCCACTCACACTCAACTAACACAGCCACTCACACTCAACTAACACTACCACTCACACTCAACTAACACAGCCACTCACACTCAACTAACACAGCCACTCACACTCAACTAACACTACCACTCACACTCAACTAACACTACCACTCACACTCAACTAACACAGCCACTCACACTCAACTAACACAGCCACTCACACTCAGCAACACTCAACTAACACAGCCACTCACACTCAGCTAACACAGCCACTCACACTCAGCTAACACAGCCACTCACACTCAACTAACACTACCACTCACACTCAACTAACACAGCCACTCACACTCAACTAACACAGCCACTCACACTCAACTAACACTACCACTCACACTCAACTAACACTACCACTCACACTCAACTAACACAGCCACTCACACTCAACAAACACTCCCACTCACACTCCACTAACACTACCACTCACACTCAACTAACACAGCCACTCACACTCAACTAACACAGCCACTCACACTCAACTAACACGACCTCTCAAGCAACTACACCTAAATGTCAATCAAAATGGCGCCAGATTTGCAATGAGACTCTGCCAGTAAGTCAATGTACTGTACACCCTTCGTCTTATTAACGAGGGACTAAAGGAGGTTAACGTGAGAGAGGTGAAGACTCGGGTGTGTGGTCATAATTTCGACTCATAAACTGCTTGAGGTAACAGGGCAAGGCAGGAGTGAGCTGCTTACCTACAACACGTGTCCTCTTCGCTCTAGTAAAATTCACGTGAGTAAACAAGAAAAGAATTAGTATATGGTAGTGTTTGTTGTTTATTCGTCTATTAAATATATTATCATTGGGTTTAATGGTTTAATGTAAGGGAGGAAGAGGTTTATGTTGTATTTATTCAACATACTGACTTGTAAATGTTTTGACATCTACGAAGCCAAATGAATTTTATTGGATAAATAATATCCCAGAATATCTTATTTTTTTATTGTAATATATCCTTTCAGACAGATATTATTATGGTTTATTGTGTATTTTTCAAGTTTGTATTATAATATAGTAGTAGTGTGAGAGGGAAGGAGTTAGGAGAGGAGAGAGTGAACTTGATGTGTGGGTTAGCAGGTTCGTGGTGGTACTAGTGGCGACATCTGTTGGCGGCGGCGATAGCTGCTCCCACCAGCCAGCCCAGTCCACCACCACCACCCAGCCTGAGCGAGCACTCCCGGTCTCCCTCAACTCTAGCAATTCCCTCCTACTCCCTTGAATATTGCCTTTTCTTTGATGATTATTTCAGATGTTATGTAGTTAATCAACAGGGTACCTGGTATTAAAACGCTGTAATGACATTTCTTAGAAGTGTTCAATCTGACGAACTACCAAAGTATAAAAGTTGACAGATTAAATACTTTTAATTATAGATATTATTATATTTGTATTTAAGTTTTCATTAAAGTTATCATTTGTCGTATATAATATTTGATTAATTTCGTAGAATATCCAATTATTTTTTTTTCTCTCATACATATTTTTAACGCCATTTGATGTACAGGTTCATAAGAAGGATTAATTTAATATACTTTTATTGTATATTAAGTGTGTTTATATTAGTCATTAAGGAAACATATGTCAAATTATTTTAAGTGTATTTATAATCTCTCTCTCTCTCTCTCTCTCTCTCTCTCTCTCTCAGTTATCTGTTCACTCTATATAACTAAACTCCACTATTGTCTTCCCGTCTGTCAGCCTTGTCAACATAAACTATTACATGTGTACACCCTTTTCCCTATACCCTCACACTCCCTGGGGCACCTAAATCTAACCTAACCACACATTTAGTTAGGTACTGAAGCAGATTCACCTGTCATCTAATACCCAGGTAATTAATAATTTGTAATATTATAAAAAAGACAAAAAATAAGTTATAGTCATCATTTATCCTTTTATTTTTATGCATTAGTTATTCAAAGTCAATATGTATATTATTTATAGTAACCAATTTGCAATAATGTAAATAAACAAGAGTAACTAAATATGGGTTATATTAATTATTTATCTTTTACACAACACGTCGTAGTAATGTCATATAGCCGGCGTAAACTTACTTAGCGGAAAATAATAATGTTCCTAAATTAAATTTTCAGTGTCGAGTGCAGGAGGTGAGGGAGGTAAGGGTGGGGGAGTAAGGGTGGGGAGGAGGTGAGGGTGAGGAGGGTGGTTAATGGGAAGGTGTGGTAGTGGGGAGGTTGGTGATGATGGGGAGGAAGGGGTGGTGGTGGTGCTGGGGAGATGAGGGTGGTGGGTAGTCTATAGTGAGGATAGTATTTGTAGGAGATGAGAGAGAGGGAGTAATGGTGGTGATAGTAATAGTGGTGATAGTAATGGTTAGTAGGTGGAGGAAAGGTGTAGGATATCAATGTAGGATTTTTTTAAAGTTCCTTACTTACCCTTGGTTAGGAATCCTTCACGTTACTTACCACTCAAGACAGTCTTAAAGCGCCCCCTCCTCCATCCTCCACAGGTATAAGGGAATCACCACAGTTTGAGTCTACATACTTAATTCACCTTTTTCTCGTATAATAGTAGGTTAAGTTAGGTTAGGTTTGGTTTGGTTAGGTTAGGTTAGGTTAGGTCCGGACTAGAATGAGTACACCAACAGCTAAATTAAAAGGCCAAAAAATAACACACTGAAACTTCCAATATTCTTGCCTTCCTTCCCCCTTCAGAGACCCTAACTATAAGCTGACATTGTTGTTTTTATTCCAGTAAGAACCCTCCTCTCAGCCCCTGTTCACACTAATATACAGTTGTCTGCACTTACTCGTATACAGGGAGAACAGTCAAACGTACAGTCACCCACCAACGTCCTGTCGCGTCTCCTCCTGAACCACGAACCCCGATGATTCAGACTCGTGAATCCGAAGCATTTATGGACAGATTAATGTATCAGTCAACTGCTTCGGGTTCACGAGTCTGACTCTTGGGTTCGTGGTTCAGGAGGTGAGGCGACATTGACTTTATTGGGTGACTGTACGTTTGTCTGTTCTCCCTATTTTACTGTATATGTTTGAGTGAATTAGACACTAACTCATTACTAAAGGAAGAGAGAATCTGAACAGTATCGTAAGATTTGAGAGGAATTACCTTGTTCTAAATCAAAATACACTCCAAGGATGTATTGATAATTGAGTCACCTGTCTGGTCTTTAAACTGTAATATTGTGAACAGGTGATAAAAATTTCCATGAAGCCGACCTTTATCCATGGTTACTCTTCAGAATAACTATAACCCCGGGTGATGGAGACGCAGGAGGCCACACGTGAAAGCTCTTGATGGTAGTAAGTCGATAATCCTTGGGGATGGATTCTTGGCAGTGGGGATTTATCAGTCTCAAGATGCTCACACGTATTACACCTCGGAAAATGAATGAGAGTTACAACATCACAGTACATAGTCTAGCATCTACATATTCATGGTTACTTCTTGGTGAACAGATTACTTCGCCCTATAGATTTCGGGTGGGTAGAATGATCATCAGGGCGAGGAGTGTGATCAAGGAGCATTGGCGGGAAGTGTGGGCAAGGAGCATGAGCAACGAGTGTGGGCAAGGAGCATAGGAGAGGGATAAAGTCGTTGATGTCAAGTTAGAAACAGAGAAGCATTACACACATCAAACCAATCCTGAATCTGGTCATGGAACACAACAGAGAAACTTGTGTGTTCTATGGCAGAAGAAGTCTTATGGATCACAGTAACTTTGGGTTAATCCAGAGATTTATATAACTTGGGTGTAGATTCTAACAGAGATAAGACTTGTTCCTGCGTTTTGATGTCTTTCAGTGGCTCACGTTAATACATCTTACAAGTTCTCCCAGACTAAGACATCAGATGATTTATGTGCTATAGCTGCCATTATGAACACCAAGATATCAACCTGGAGATTTAATGGCCCAGAATCTGAGTGATGTTGTAAATAAGGTGTGCGTCGACCATCTTAAAAAACCCAATATGGTTATTATTATATGAGCTGTTGGGGTCGTGAGGCTATTTCTCGTCCCCGGGATGTGAAGGAGACACTAGGATCAATCGTCTTGGTGGATATGAAGTAGAGGTGTAAGGAGTATAGTGGAAGTTCATCTTTAACTTCAATAAGGCAGCTGTCTGAGTTCACAATCCACGTAATGTTTTTTTGTTTTGTGTTTTTTTTTACGTTATTCGTCATACTGATCCGCCAAATTACGCCATATTTGTTGTTGTATCCGCTTTTCTTGCACAGTGCGTTCAGCTGTTGGACCATTCTCCATTGTTTTCTAGACCAAGGTCCTTAATCTATATTCCACCCGCTTGCTGAGTGGCGACACGACCAACAGGACACAACTCAACCAGCAGCCTTAAGACGTGCTCAGAGACACCCATTGTACTGTATATACCTGATACAGCGTGCACTATCAAACGTGATGTTTTGACCGTCATGGTGATCCTGGGGGATGAATCTCATTTTCTTGACTGTTGTTCACTATCATTGTTGCGATGGTGATGAGATTACGACGTCTTTGCTGACTACCTCAAGTACTTCCCCCCTCTTGCTGTGGTTAGTTAAAAGACAGTGTGGTGATGGTTATGTATGTAGATTTTTGTTTTTGTTTTTATGTTTCAATCTCCGTTGTTGACTTGAGGTAAAATATATCTATACTTGATTTTGAACTTTGTCACGTAGGAGTGTCTGCCGAGTCACCATTGTTGTGGGCGAGATGGAGGAACCTCACAATGGCACCTGTTTTATATAGATATAACTATTATTTAACCATTTTACAACCGATATAGCCGAGTATATTAACTATCCATACAGTATACTCTGACATATAAACATACCTTTCTATACAGTATATCATGAGTTACACCATCTGAACACCACCTGTTTAAAGCAAGGAAGGAGTAAATCGGAATCTCTTCTTATTCTTCTACACGTTGACTTGCACTGACATGTACACATTCAGGAAAAACAAAATCATCTCTTCCAACATATACACTTCTGTCATCTCTCAAAACTTTTCACTCGATAACTAAACTAAACTTTATTTTAATGCAAAATCTCTCTCTCTCTCTCTCTCTCTCTCTCTCTCTCTCTCTCTCTCTCTCTCTCTCTCTCTCTCTCTCTCTTTTTATAAACTACTAAAACACAATAAACCTCCATTAAAAATCTGAGTAAGTTACCATTGACTTGTTCATTAACTCGTTAGAAGGTAATTTGTTGTTTAACCCCCTCCCTCCACCCCCTCCCCCCCCAAGATAAAAAAAAAATAATAATAATAATAAATAAACAAAAATAAAACCTTTGATGTTATATATAGATTTCTTAAACTTGTCTCCTTCAGGTTTTCAATAAATCTTAATGTGGGCGGGGAACTGTGGGCGGGAAGTGTGGGCGAGGAGCATGGGCGAGGACCATGGGCGAGGACCATGGGCGGAAAATGTGGGCGAGGAACATGGGCGCGGGAGCATATGTAGATTAGGGAGTATATGTGGCGGACGAGGGAGCATGTGTGGAAAAGGAAGCATATGTAGCGGACGAGGGAGTATATGTGGAGGGTGAGGGAGCATATGTGGTGAGTGAGGGAGCATATACGGTGGACGAGGAAGCATATGTGGTGGACGATGGAACATATGTGGTGGACGATGGAACATATGTGGTGAGTGAGGGAGCATATGTGGTGGACGAGGGAGCATATGTGGTGGACGAAGGAGCATATGTAGTGGACGAGGGAGCATATATGGTGGTCGAGGGAGCATATGTGGTGGGTGAGGGAGCATATAAGTAAGGCGTCACCTAGATCTCGCCTCATATTGATGTTCATAACAAGAAGGAGAGGAGTGAGGGAGGAAGGGGGGTAGGAGGGAGGGAGGGTAGGAGGGAGGGAGGGTAGGAGTGAGGGAGAGGGAGGGAGGCACCCCACCCACAGCCCCACTGAGGTAATCTGCCCTACCACACACTCTACCGCTTCTATGGAATAACAACACCACTACGCCACAACAACACTACGCCACAACACCACTACGTCACACAAACACTACCTCACAATACCATTGCGTCACAATACTGCATCACAACCTTGCGTCACAATGCCACTGCGTCACAATACCACTGCGTCACAATACTGCATCACAACCTGGCGTCACAATGCCACTGCGTCACAGTACCACTGAGTCACAAAACTACGCCACAGCAACACTACCTCACAATACAACTTCGTCACAACACTACGCCACAACACCACTGCGTTAACACTGCGTCACAACACTACGTCACAACACTACGTCACAACACTGCATCACAATAATACGTCACAACACCACAACACCACACAATACACCACAACACACACCACAACACAACACAACACTACACACCACAACACAACACACAACACAACACAACACTACACACACAACACAACACAACACACCACAACACAACACACACCACACCACAACACTACACACCACAAAAACACAAATACAGGCTCGCATAGACACCAACACTGTATCCTGTATCTTCTCTTGAGGCGACAGAATCATATGTTAAGTAATACATATTTAAGGTGTTAGAAACGACTAATGAAAAACAAAAGGAAAGAGAAACAAATGAATAACGTTTGGGGAATTCACCTCACCTCCCGAGAACTAGTAATAGGAGGAATTAGTGGTATTAGGAAGTGAGTAAGACATCCTACCACACACTAAAGAATCCTTGTGCTTTAAACAACACGAAAGGATATCAAACCCACATTTTTTTTACTTTCGTCAGGCCAGTAAATGAAGGAGAAGAAGAAGAAGAACAAGAAATAGCAGGAGAAAAAGGGGGGAAGAGAAACAGGAGTAGATATCATGTATTCGATTTTATTTTGTTTACATTATGCGCGCCATCTGTCGTCTGGGTAATACAACTGAACTTCAATGTGGCAATGTTTAGCAGAGTCTCTTGTACCTTATAACTAGGAGGGAAGACCCACCTCTAAGTCATGCCTCTGATGACTTATGGAATTCCAATATATAATTCTTACGTGAGATGAAGTATTTATGTCGGTAATTGATCAAATGGTGTTCTTGGTTGTGACTATCGATATAAGAGTGATCTATGTGTCGTTGTTGGGTCATTATTTATAGAGGAAGGAAGGGAGGGAGGGAGGGAGGGAAGGATCAAGTGAGTGAAGGAAGGAAAGAAGGCAGGTATGAAGGAGGGAGGGAGGGAGGGAGTGAAGGAAGGAGGGTATAAATGACAGTGGAAGGAAAGGGAGGAAGGAGGGGCATAGGGGTGGCAAGGAGTGAAGGAGATTGAGAAGGAGTGAAGCAACTGAGAAAGAAGAGAGTGAGTGGGGGGGGGGGGGGCAGTGAGTGAGGGAAGAAATGAGGGTGGGGGGAGGGAGGGAGGGGGGGGCAGTGAGTGAGGGAAGAAATGAGGGTGGGGGGAGGGAGGGAGGGGGGGGCAGTGAGTGAGGGAAGAAATGAGGGTGGGGGGAGGGATGGAGGGGGGGGCAGTGAGTGAGGGAAGAAATGAGGGTGGGGGGAGGGATGGAGGGGGGGGCAGTGAGTGAGGGAAGAAATGAGGGTGGGGGGAGGGATGGAGGGGGGGGCAGTGAGTGAGGGAAGAAATGAGGGGGGGGGGAGGGAAGGGGGAAGGAAGTGGCACCTCTATTGGTTTCCTATTAGTGTAAGGAGGAGAGCCATAGTGCCACACCAGAGCTTCGTTAACCCACCTACCTCACCCTTGAGTGCCTTTTCATTAGGACAATTATACGGTGTCTTTTGTGGGTGTCTGGCGTTGGTGCTGGTGTGGGTGGGTACTGGCGTGGGTACTGGCGTGGGTTCTGATGAGTACTTCTTGATGTGTGTCTGATGGTAATGTTGTCTTGTTTTTGTTTTTTTGTTTTTTTTTGTTTTTACTCTCTCTCTCTCTCTCTCTCTCTCTCTCTCTCTCTCTCTCTCTCTCTCTCTCTCGTATTGGCCAACCAAACTTAGTGAGATCACGTGACGATTAGACTCTCTAGTGGAGGTTAGGTTAGGTTAGGTTAGGTATAGAACTACAAACAAAAGAAGAAGAAGAAGAGGAAGGTGGAAGAGGAGGACGAGTAAAAGAAAAGGAGGAGGAAGGAGGTAGACGAGGAAATGAAGGAGAAGAAAAAGGAGTTGGAGATGGGGGAAAAGAAGTAGGAGAAGAGGGAAAATAAGGAGGAGGACCAGGAGGAGAATTAAATAAGAAGAATGAGAAAGAGAAGAAGAAAGAAGAGAAGAACCAGGTGGAGGGTGGAGGAGGAGGTAGAGGAAGAGGAGGAGAAACAGGAGGATGGGGAAGAGGAAGAGGAGGAGGATGAAGAGCAAGAGGAGGAGGAGGAGGAGGGAGGCACACGGTCATGAGGGGCACAGCTTGTGTCATGGTCTCATTACCACCCAATATTATTTATCAGTAAGGGAGGAACCAAACCTCATTAGCCACGGTCTCTCGTCTTACATCACCTGGCGGCTATTTTTTCCCCTCAAAGCGACAGGGCAGTGACAGTACCTCTGGGGGAGGGCAGTGACAGTACCTCTGGGGGGGACGACGGGTATAGTATCTCTAGAGGGAAGAGGAGGGGGACAGTACCTCTAGGGGGAAGAGGAGGGGGGGCAGTACCTCAAGGGGGAAGAGGAGGAGGGCAGTACCTCTAGGGGGAAGAGGAGGGGGACAGTACCTCAAGGGGGAAGAGGAGGAGGGCAGTACCTCTAGGGGGAAGAGGAGGGGGACAGTACCTCAAGGGGGAAGAGGAGGAGGGCAGTACCTCTAGGGGGAAGAGGAGGGGGACAGTACCTCTAGGGGGAAGAGGAGGGGGGGACAGTACCTCTAGGGGGAAGAGGAGGGGGGACAGTACCTCTAGGGGGAAGAGGTGGGGGGACACTACCTCTAGGGGGAAGAGGAGGGGGGACACTACCTCTAGGGGGAAGAGGAGGGAGGACACTACCTCTAGGGGGAAGAGGAGGGAGGACACTACCTCTAGGGGGAAGAGGAGGGGGGGCAGACCTCAAAGGGGGAAGAGGAGGGGGGCAGTACCTCTAGGGGGAAGAGGTGGGGGGACAGTACCTCAAGGGGGAAGAGGAGGGGGACAGTACCTCTAGGGGGAAGAGGAGGGGGGACAGTACCTCTAGGGGGAAGTGGCAGCAGATTGTATTTGGGTGATAATACTCACTAGGATAGAAGCACCCATGAATGTGACATCTCCCATTAGTGACATCACCCAAGAACGTGATATCACTCTAACGTGACATCACTCATTAATTACATCACCCATTAGTGACATCACCCATTAGTGACATCACCCATTAATGACATCACCCATTAAAGACATCACCCATTAATGACATCACCCATTAAAGACATCACCCATTAGTGACATCACCAATCATCCGTAACACAGAAACAGGAGAAAAATTTATTCGTTGGACCATTTGACTACATCATTATAACCACCATGTTCTCTCAATCATCAACAGAAGTTAAACAAGAGATAAACATATTCTCATAGTTCTCTCAGTGTTAATAGTGAGAGACAAGAGCTATTAAAAGAGTTATTTAGAGAGTAATATACCATAGTCCCTTCTGCTGGTGGCCTCTGGATGGCTATATATCCGGTCGGTGATGCATGGGCGGCGACAAATATTTCGGCATATATGTAATTAACCCCTAGTCCCCCCCTCCTCCCCCTTCCCCCTTCCCCTACCTGTCCTCTCCCCATACCTCGTCCCTGCCCTACCCTCCTCCTCCTCCCTGCCCTCTCTCTTACCTTCCCCCTCATTCCCCTCCCTACCCCTCCCCCTTCCCTTCCCTACCCCCCTCCCCCTTCCCTCCCAGTTAACATATCAGTCGCTTCCTCTTCTGTGTATCGATGGCAACTCGCCCTTCCCATCCATTTTGTCCGGTTTTTTTTTTATTTTTTTTTTTTTTTGTACAATTTTCATGGTGGCCGCATCCGGACAAAAGGGCGGCATCGGGCAGCTTGATGAATGAGATCTTATTGGATTAGAATTAATACACTGGAACACAATGGCCGCCTGTCGCTCGCTTTCAAAATTCGATCGAGGTGGATTCTGGATTCACGTCAGCGAGAAATTCGGATATATTTTTTTTTAAGGGGATATATTTTTGTTCGATTTGTTGTTGTTGTTGTATGTTGATGTTGTTGTTGATGTTGTTGTTGTTTTTGTTATACGTTTTTGATAAGTTTCGGTGATGAATTTATGTATTACGTTTAATCATTTGTGAATAATGTGTAGGAGAGCAATTAGTTCACCTTGGTTACTTAATCCCGGTTTTCTTTCCTTAATCCCGGTTTTCTTTCCTTAATCCCGGTTTTCTTTCCTTAATCCAGGTTTTCTTTCCTTAATCCCGGTTTTCTTTCCTTAATCCCGGTTTTCTTTCCTTAATCCAGGTTTTCTTTCCTTAATCCAGGTTTCCTCTCCTTAATCCCGGTTTCCTCTCCTTAATCCCTAGTACAATGAGGTAGAGGACCTTTTGTTCAGAACGGAAGAGAGAGAGAAAAAAAAAGTTTGTGCATCACTTTTAATTCTTGCCGACGTTCTACAACCTTCCTCCTGCTGTTGTGAGCTTAACGAGCAGTGTGGGGGAGGGAAGGTAGGGAGGGGGAGGTGGGAAGGGGTGGAAATAGGGAGGGGGAAGAGGTAGGGATAGGGAGGTGGTAGGGGGAAGGAATAGGTGGTGGTGGGAGGGAAGAAGGTGGAGCAGGTGGTGAAAGGAGGGAGAAGAGAAGGGAGGGAGAAGAGGAGATGATGGTGGGAAGGAATGAGGCCGTGGCGGTGGTGGGAGGAAAGTAAAGGAAAGGGGTAGGAGGAGGAAGGGAAAAACAAGTGTGATGGATTAGCCAGGTAGGACACGAAGGAAATGGCCATATGATATAAAAGAATGACATATTACCTGCATATTCATCACGTCTTGAAATGTGCCTGAGTCTGCCGTGTGTTTTACGACCCTTACAACCACTAATTACTATCTCGTTTTCCCCTTGAATGAATCATAATGTTCCGTGAGTCGCCCATGTAAACAATAACAAAGAATCCTCGCATAGTTCCAGGTCATACCGCCATACCGTATTTTGATTTTATATATAGAAATAATACTTTTTGGTCTTTGATTATAAAAGTATTTGAGTTGTTTTGATATTTTTGTAGGTAATTAGTAAAGTTTTAGGGGAGATTATTATGAGGAAATGACAGATTTGTTTGTATCGAGAGCTCACCGAACCGAAACCTTTGTTGGGGCTGTGCTGTCGAAATAGATGTAATCCATCACCCGACTTCTACACTCCCATGCCTCCTCCTCTTCCTCCTCCCTCTCTCCCTCCAAACCCCCCCCCCCCACTTCCTCCTCCCCTCCCTTCCTCCCTCCTCCCTCCTTCCATACCCATCCCCTCTTCCTCTATCCTCCCCCATACCTTTACTCTGCCCCACCCCCTCTTTCCCATCATCCTCCCTCTACACCCTCACCCTGCCCTTACCTCTCCTCCTCCCTCTACACCCTCACCCTCATCCTCCCTCTCACCCCCTCCCCATCCCACCAGTCTCATAATTCCACTCCCTTATTCCCTTATTCCCATCCCCCTCCCATCCTATCTCTAAGCCCCCTCCCTTTCACTCCTCCACTACCCCTCCCACTCTCTATCTTCCTCCTTAAGCTCCATCTCACCCTTACCCCCTCCCTCTCACCCCTATCCCCTCCCTCTCACCCCTACCCTACCCTTCCCACTCACTAACCCCCTCCCGAAGCTCCCATCTCATCCTTACCCCCTCCCTCTCACTCTCAACCCTCATCCCTAGCCTCATTATCACCCCTCCCTCCCTCTCCCTCACCCCCCCCCATCCTCCACAGCATGACAAGTAAAGGGGGGTAAGGGGGGAAGGAGGGGGGACTGTATTAACACGGCCGTAATGTAGTGTGGTGTCGTTACTCTCTGTGGCAAAAAACTCGCTGTTGGTTTAGAGAGAAATAAGAGAAGTGAGTCGGCCATTAACCCCCTGACCTGCCTCCGGGAAATCAGAGTGAGTTACAAATGACTTTTCACACTCTGAAGTCCTGCGGTAGGAAGTCATGAACTGCCCCTGACGCGTGTGGACTCCTTCGGGCTGATCTCCTACTTGTGGGTCCTTGTGTGGATAGGCCTTGAGTCTAATTCCCCCTACAATCCCCCGTCCTTCCTCAGCCCTTCCTCAGCCCCTCCCCAGCCCCTCCCCAGCATTCCTCCCCTCCCCTGTGTTAGATATACACCATTAAAAAATACATTAGCATATACAGTACGGGTTTAATAAGCAAAATAAAAAAACAACTTTATTTTCATTTTTATTCAATTTTGGAAAAACGAGAAAATGATCAGGTTTGTGTTTTTGAGTTAGTAAATACTGAACCTTAAATGTCGAATATATATTAAGATTAATGTGTTAGTTATCAAGTGAATTGGTTATAGTCTTAGTTAATGAAGCGAAGTAATACATTATAACTTTTTGAGTCACAGGAAGTCGAAGTCATAATATGTTACGGTGTTAAAGGTGGTGATGGTAGCTAATTGTGTCTACATACCTGTTCACCCACCTCACATCCCTACCTGTCTCTCTTTCCCTCACACATCCCCGCCCCTCACACATCAATGCTTCCTTCCTTTCCAATTGCCCGCCCTTTCCCGTCTTTGCCCTTTCGGTTGCCCACCTCCCTTCCCTCTTGCCTCTTCCAATGACCCCCCTTTTCCTCTTTCCCCTCCCATTACCTCCCTTCCCTCTTGCCCCTTCCCACACCCAGCTTGCCCCTACAACCATCGCTATGTTAGGGAAAGTAGGAACATATCCGGTCTTGTTACAAATGATGGATATAGTAATGGTAACTTCCTCCCAGCCTGGGTATAGGCCAACCTTCCCCTGCCTACCTTCCCCCACCTGCTGCCACCCCTCCCTACCTGCCAACACCCCTCCCTACCTGCCAACACCTCCCTACCTGCCAACACCTCCCTACCTGCCATCCGTTCCTACCTGCCACCCGTCCCTATTTGCCACCCCCTCCTTGCCTGCCACCCCCCCCCCTCCATGCCTGCCACCTACAGGTAAGGATTAACCACTCTATTGCTAACCTAACCTAACCTAACCTAACCATCTCAGGTAGCGTTAGTGTGTTTAATCATCAGGTGAAATAATCTAGAGGGACTAATTTTCAGGTGATCCAAATATCAGATCAAAAAGTTTACGTCGATTTTAAACCGGAGATAAAAGAGTTCAAACACCACTTTAGTTTCCCGCTCCAGAAATAATATCTCCAGAAATTTCAGAGGAAACTTATCTCATTCACTTATCTAAAATCTCTATCCCAGGGCCATTATCTGAAAAGTTCTCCCGCCACTGTTCTCATTGGAACTTTTCTTTCTCTCCTTTCCCCCTCCGTAGGAACTTTTACTCTCTCTCTCTCTCTCTCTCTCTCTCTCTCTCTCTCTCTCTCTCCGTTTCTTATCTTCTTCCTCGCTTCTCTATCAAATTATCTTCTCTCTCTCTCTCTCTCTCTCTCTCTCTCTCTCTCTCCGTTTCTTATCTTCTTCCTCGCTTCTCTATCAAATTATCTTCTCTCTCTCTCTCTCTCTCTCTCTCTCTCTCTCTCTCTCTCTCTCTCTCTCTCTCTCTCCGTTTCTTATCTTCTTCCTCGCTTCTCTATCAAATTATCTTCTCTCTCTCCTTAACTATTTCTTAGAACTTCTTTCCTCTCCTCTCTTCCATCCATTCCATCTTTCTCGCCCTTTCTATTTTATTAATCTTCTCTTACCCTTCACCCTTTGGACCTTCTTCTCCTCCCTATTACCCCTTCTCCTCCTCCTCCTCCTCCTCCTCCTCCTCCTCCTCTTCCTTCTCCTCCTCCTCCCCCTCCCCCTCCTCCTCCTCCTCCTCCTCTTCCTTCTCCTCCTCCTCCCCCTCCCCCTCCTCCTCCTCCTCCTCCTCCTCCTCCTCCTCCTCCTCCTCCTCCTCCTCCTTTCCCTCCTCGTCCTCCTCCTCCTCCTCTTCCTCCTCATCCCCTCCTCCCCTCCTCCTCCTCGTCCCCCTCCTCCTCGTCCTCCTCCCCCTCCTCCCCCTCCTCCTCCCCCTCCTCCTCCTCCCCCTCCCCCTCCTCCCCTCCTCCTCCTCCCCTCCTCCTCCTCCTCCTCCTCCTCCCCCTCCTCCTCCCCCTCCTCCTCCTCCTCCTCCCCCCCCTCCTCCTCCTCCTCCTCCTCCTGTCCCAGCACATCCCTCGACAAATACCATCAAATTCAAGACCGTAACAGAGGGCTAAAAGGCAGACGGCAATTTCATGGCCGAGTGACCTGTTTCAGCTGAGCCACAAACACACCTCTCTCACGCTAAACCTTTTCACGGATTCCAAACATTAGCTCCCGCGTCCGGAACTTGCTGTGTGGTAGAGAAGAGAGGGAGAAAGGAGAAAGGGAAGAGATAAGAGGGAGAAGGGAGAAGAGAGAAGGAAAAAGAGGGAGAGTCTTTTCTATAACATTTTCTACATTATATAAGAGGTATTTAGGGGTATAAATAAACATGTATTGATTCTACTGTGGTGGCTTTTGTTGTTTTGGTTGTGGTTAGGTTAGGTTAGGTTGGGTTACGTTAGGTTGGGTTAGGTTAGGTTAGGTTTAGTTTAGTTTAGGTTAGGTTAGGGTTACATTATGTTAGGTTAGGTTAGGGTTAGGTTAGGGTTAGGTTATGTTAGGTTTGGTTAGGGTTAGGTTAGGTTAGGTTAGCTTAGGTTAGTTAATGGCTGCTCGCGACGGGTTGGTAGAAGATGTGGTGATAATAGGCCTATAAATTTCACAGTCAGAGAGGGTGTCTATGGCTATCGATCCTTATATCGTTTCTTTCTTTCTTTCTTTCTTTTTGTGTCTTATCGCGTTTTGTATTTTTATAATATTCGCCCCTATAGGCCTATTATTTACGCCTATAATATACGCCCTTATAATATTTGCCCCCTACAATATTCATCACTATGGTATTCGTCCCTATAATATTCGTCCCCTATAATATGAGCACTCACCCCTATAGTATTCGCGCCTATAATATTCGCCGTTATAGTATTCGCTCCTATAATATTCGCCCTATAATATTCGTCCCTATGGTATTCGCCCCTATAATATTCGCCCCTATAATATTCGCCCCTTTTGTGTCCTCTGTTACATAAGCCCTCTTTTATAGTTATGATGCGTACATATACAGTATATAGGCACAGCTATACGCACAGACGCATAGCTATTGGATAAGGTTGTTTGTGTTAGTGCCATGACAGTGCCACCAGTAAGTGTTTTATTAGTGTTTCCTGACAGTGCCACGAGTAAGTGTTTTTTAAGTGTTCCCTGACAGTGCCAATTAAGTGTTTTATAAGTGCTTCCTCACAGTGCCACGAGTGTTTCCTGAAAGTGCCATCAGAAACAAGAGTCCTAGTGCCAAGAATCTTAGAATTTCACGTCTAATACAAGTCTTTAATGACCCTATATGTTAAATGGTTTATATCCTGACATATCAACATTAAGTAATTCCCGTCTCTTATGCTACTCATTGTCTTTATTGTATATTAGTTCAGATTTCTTATTTTTTATGTATGTTAAGTAAAGAGACAGGTAACGCAACACTGTCTGGGGTT
The DNA here is from genome assembly GCA_958450375.1 of Homarus gammarus. Taxonomy (NCBI): domain Eukaryota; kingdom Metazoa; phylum Arthropoda; class Malacostraca; order Decapoda; family Nephropidae; genus Homarus; species Homarus gammarus. Next base: position 557,576 of record CAUDMG010002282.1, on the reverse strand, counting down.
GATACGTACTAGAGCAGACAGACAGACAGACAGACAAGGAGACTCCCTCAGTGTTCCAGACAACAACACCAATCATAGCGTGAGAGGACTCGGCTGATCACTATACCACACCATATTTACACAACAATAGACAGTTCATTAATAGTGACCTGCCCGAAGAGGCACTGAGAAACCCCGCTGGGATTTATCACTTCTGGAATAGCTAGAGAGAGGGACGCGCCTTGATGTTATAAGACTGTGAGAATGCCGCCACCACACACATACACACACACACCTCACACACACACACACACACACACCTCACACACATACACCACCACAAACGAATTGCTTTTGTTCTATATCAAAGAAAAGTATTAACTCTTAAACTCATTACGTTACTTATCTCGTTTAGATTTACAACCGATACAGATTTTAGTGGAAGCTCTTGGCCAGGATGTAAGAGAGAACTGCCAACGAGACAGCTCACGCGAGAGTCAGGAATCATTTGTAACTAAGATCTATCATGGCCTGAGGGAAGGACGACCCCCGCTGAGATTTCTCACTTCTGGACTGAGCTTAGATGATGCTCGTTTATTTCTTTTGTCTTAAGAATATTGGGGAACCATAACTTATTCCTTCTCGTAAGACCGATTCACTATTCAAGAAGCGTCATGGTGGGTTGGGTGATTTTTCATATTGTCTATCGTTGTTGTTTTCCTTCAGGTCTGTATTATATACCCGGATGTTATAGAGCCTGTAAACACGACGTTATCACTTCAGAGTCTTGTACGGTATGGATGAGAATTATATGTTGTTTTACACTCATAAACACAACACATTATGGCGGAGGGAAGGTCTGTGTCCATCCTTCATGTCGAGTGAGTGAAAGAGTTATCGTGATGGTGTTTGGTCAGTCTTGTTGTGTTGCCATTATTGTATATAAACATCGTCTACACTAGTTTGAATCTCTCTCTCTCTCTCTCTCTCTCTCTCTCTCTCTCTCTCTCTCTCTCTCTCTCTCTCTCTCTCTCTCTCTCTCTCTGGTTAAAGTTTTATAGCACTGTCCACCCAACTAGTTATGGTAACTCAACAAAATAACCTTCGTCACAACGCTTAAATTGGTAATGAACACAGCCATAGTTATGACAATGTAATTTCCTGTCCTGCTCGATTCACTGTTAAAAATAGATAAATCGACCTGGTGGCTTACAGCGGTGGTGGCCGGGCAGGTCAGCGAGACGAGAGATACCTAACCCCGTGTACAGCAACAACACCTACACAACCCATGGTGTGATAACTCCTCATAATATAAAGACAAATGGACAAGGTTCTCATTAATCTTGGAATGTAATGTTCATTCCAGACCATTATTAGAACCCGGAGAGAGACTGAGCACCGGCCAGCCGCGGCTCTGCTCGGCGGGTGAGGCGAGAGGTCGGCCCCCTGGGAGGTGTGAGAACGAGGCTGCGGCCCGCGGGGTGCGACAGCCTCCTGGTGCGAGCATTACGACATATCAGACGATCCATTACTCCCGCGCCCACACTCCCCGCCATTAATGGTCTATCTGCCTCCTTAATACCGCCAGTTTACAGGTCCATGTCGTGTCCTCATTCCATTACTCATGGCGACCAAAAGAGAGCATCTCCCTCCGCCCTGAACATAAATGCTTTGATGACTACGTTAACTCTACTAATAGCCAGAGTCGGCGAGGCTAGCAACATTTTTATATTTGTCTCCCATAACTCCTTACAAGATGACCCTCAGTAAGAGACGTTTAATAGGAATAACCAGTTTAAACATCAAGACCCAAGTAACAGATGATGTTGGTGGTTATGAGTTTAAACATTTCGAGTGGTAAAGATATGTTGTGTTTTATCACTGCGTTAGAACTTGGCAGTCTGAAAGTTTCCATTAAAACTGCAAAGTCATGAGGTGCCCTGAGGAAGATAGCAGACAGGTGGATAGTGGGCTGGACAGTACAGGTAAGTGCCTCATTACCACCACCTACACCTCATTATCACCACCTACATTACACTACCACCACCTACACCTCATTATCACCACCTACATTACACTACCACCACATTACCACCACCTACACCACATTACCACCACCTACACCACACTACCACCATTTACACCACACTACCACCACCTACACCACACTACCACCACCTACACCACACTACCACAACTACAACATACAACGATTGCCCATGAAATAAGAGACAAAATTCATTTATTTCTCTTTCAAAATTCAGCCAAATTCTCAACTTATAATTCTCAAATCTAAATCATAAAATAGAGTTTAATTAATGAAAAAAAATAATTGGTAACCACATCACATTTTCCTTCATGTTTATATTACTAAAGAAAACGTTGATTACTCTCAACTATTACATGGGTAACTGAAGCATTTCCTTAAGTAATATATTTTCCCTGGTTGTTTCTCATCCTGCCATAGACTTCTTCTGATGTGGAGATAATTGACGATAATAATTCTCCTCTGTGTTATCTTTTGTCCATAGCTATTTGTCATGTGTGTGTGTGTGTGTGTGTGTAAAGCTCTCTACAATACCTCCACACCCTCAAGTTTGTAACAATTGCTACCCCTTGATGATACCATTATTAAACACTCAGGTACCAGAGCTACACGTACCATAACCCCACGTACCACAACCCCACGTACCACAACCCCACGTACCTACCACCACTTCAGGTACCACAAGCCACCCTCTTCCATATCATCATTTAACACCACCATCTTATAAATTCGTCCTGAAGGCATCCAACCACTCGCTTGATCTAGAGATAAGGTGAGAGAGAGAGAGAGGGGGAGGGGGGTGTGATAAGCTCTCTCTCTCTCTCTCTCTCTCTCTCTCTCTCTCTCTCTCTCTCTCTCTCTCTCTCTCTCTCTCGGTTTATTTAGAGCCATCCATCAGACAGCAGCAACAGTGTTATCAGTAACCCCCCAGCGTAGTGTTTTGATAGCACCATCCTGCCCCCCGCCGCCTCTCTCGACCTTGCTGAAAGAACCCGAGGTAATGGTGGCTCCGCGGGGCACCACCCAACCCCGTCCATCATGGTTACCTCCCCATCCCCCCTCCCCACCACCATCCTCCCTTTCCACTTCCCATTCCCCCCTCCCTCTCTCCTCCCCATCCAGTCCCTCTCTGCCTGTCCCTTCCTTCTCCCCTTCCTTCTCCTCCCTTCCCCTCCTTCTCCTCCCTTCCCCTACTTCTTTTCCTCCCCTCCCTTCCTCTTCTCCGTCCTCCCCCTCCTCCTGTACATACCTACCTGTTGACCTTTACCTGGACACTTGTCCCCTTGTCCTTCTCCCTTAACCTGCTGGGACACCTGTTGTCTCCTCTCTCACCTGTTGAGATACTTGGACACCTGTCGTCTCCTCTCTCACCTGTTGAGATACTTGGACACCTGTCGTCTCCTCCCTCACCTGTTGAGATACTTGGACACCTGTCGTCTCCTCCCTCACCTGTTGAGATACTTGGACACCTGTCGTTTCCTCCCTCACCTGTTGAGATACTTGAACTTTCACCATCATCTTATGTTCTCGTCCGTACGTCTCTTGGTCCATCCTCGTCCACACAGCCACCTGGGAGCCACCTGGGAGCCACCTGGGAGTCACCTGGGAGCCACCTGGGAGCCACCTGGGAGCGCCGCCGTCACCAGCTGCGTCAGGTCGTGGAGGGTAAACTTGTCTCCTGTGGGCTTATGGATGGCGTGTTGGTCGTTCATTGATTAGTGTACAAAGTAATGAGTGTGAGTTTGCTTGCCTACCTGTCTACCTGTCTGTCTATCCACCTGTCTACCTTCCATATGTCTACCTTCCACCTGCCTGCCTGTCTGTCTATCCACCTGTCTACCTTCCATCTGTCTATCTGTCTATGTATCCACCTGTTTACCTGGTAACATATCTACCTGCCGCCCTGCCTGTCTAACTGTCTACCTCTCCGTCTACCTGTATGGTTATCCATCTTTCTACCAACTTGTCTGTTTCTCTTACCTTCCCTCTCTCTCCCTCCCTCCCTCCCTCCCTTTCTCCCTCCTTTCTCGCCTGCCGCCTAACCAGCGTCTCCCTCCCACCATCCCTTCCTCCTAAGCACCCTCCCATATTCCCTCCCTTCCACCCCTCCCTCCCTCCCATCCTCCCTCCCTCCCATCCTCGCTCCCTCCCATCCTCCCTCCCTCCCATCCTCCCTCCCATCCTTCCCCCATCCCTCCCTTCCCCCATCCCTCCCTGCCTTCCTCCACCCCCTCCCTCCACCCCTCCCCCTTCCATCCCTCCCCCCTCCCCCTTCCCTTCCCTCCCTTCCTCCCTTCCTCTCTCCCTCCCCCCTCCCCCTTCCTCCCTTCCTCTCTCCCTCCCATCCCTCCCTTCCACCCCTCCCTTCCACCCGTCCCTCCCTCCTCTCCCTCCCTCACACCCTCACTCCCTCCTTCCCGCCTTCCTATCCTCCCCTCACACCCTCACTCCCTCCTTCGCTCCTTTCCATCCTCCCCTCCTTCCCTTCCTCCCTTCCCCCATCCCTCCCTGTCTCCCTCCACCCCCCCACCCCTCCCTCCCTCCCTCCCATCCCTTCCTTCCACCCCCTTACTCCCTCCTTCCCTTCTTCCTATCCTCCCCTCACTCCCTTCCCTCCATCCCTCCCTTCCACCCCTCCCCCCATCCCCCCCTCCCTACCTCCCTCCCTCCCTCCTTGCTCGCCACCTGCCGTGCCTGCTCCTCCTCCGTCACCCACAACACACAAGCCCCGGCATAACTTAGCCTCCCGCCCCCGCCCACCTCTTTCCCAAAAAATTGCAAAGCCCCTCAGTGTCGTCCTAGTGCGGTCGTTAACACAATGAGCTCATTCCTGGTTCACCTGGTGTGTTGGGAAGGTGTGTTTCTCCTTCACATGGTGTGGGTGTGTTTCTGCTTCACATGATGCGGGTAGGAAGGCGAGTATCTGCTTCACCTGGTGTGGGTGAGTTTGTTTCACATGGTGTGGGTGACTTTCTGCTTCACATGGTGTGGGTGAGTTTGTTTCACATGGTGTGGGTGAGTTTCTGTTTCACATGGTGTGGGTGACTTTGTTTCACATGGTGTGGGTACGAAGGTGTGTTATAGAAGGTGTTTTTCTATTTCACATGGTGTGGGTAGGAAGGTGTGTTTCTGTTTCACATGGTGTGGGTAAGAAGGTGTGCCTCTTCTTCACATGGTGTGGTAGGAAGGTGTATTTATATACCACATGGTGTGGCTGATTACATTCTAGGCTCACCTGTTCACCTGTTGTAGGTTTTACACTCATACCTCACCTGGACATCATACAGGTGAAGGGAGGAGGAAGAAGTGGGGGGGTGAGGAGTGTTGGTGGGGAGGGAGGGGGAGGGGAAGAAGTGTTGGTGGGGAAGGAGGGAGAGGGGGAAGAGGAGAAGGAGGAGGGGAGCAAGAAGGAATAGAAACAGATAGGAGCAAAGTTAAAAGAGGAGGAGGAGGAGGAAGAGTAGGAGGAGGAGGAAGAGTAGGAGGAAGGGAAGGAAAAGGAGGAGGAGAGGAAGGAAGAGGATTAGGCGGGGAAATAGAGGTGTTGTGAGAAAGTACTTAATGATGATGTTTCCCCCACCAGACCTTGTTGATGTTTCCTCGCCACCACCCGGCTCCTGACGCAGCTCCACACTCCACTTCGTCTGTAGGTGTGAGATATGGAACTAACTTTAAGGGGTACTTCTATTTAACATGAGGGAGGGAGGGATGGGAGGGATAGGAAGAAAGAGAGATGAAAGGGTGGATGGGGGGGGAGGGATGGGGGCTAGATGGATTGAAGGGAGGGATGGAAAGGGGATGGGAAGTAGGAAGGGATTCAAGAAGGAAGGGAAGGAAGGAGGGAGGGAGGTGGTAAATGCGGGTAAATTAATTTAATCCTGATTAATATATAAATAAAATATAATGCCAGTATAGTAGTCAAAAGTGTATTGTTATAAACTGCTTCAGGTTATTACAGGTAACTCTTACGTTCCTCACCAGAACAGAGGTTTATTACGAACAACAATTTCACAAACTTTTTTTATGTTTTATGCAGGTGTGTTACTGGTTAGTGTGTAATTAGATACTTCGTGTTACCTGAGCACACCTGAAAGCACCAGAGAATAACTTAACACTTTTGGATACACATTGACACACATACATGAACACACCTGAGCTCTCCTAAATACACTTAGACATACCTTACCTGAACACACCTGGATATTCCTTACCCGAACACATCTGGGCATATTTCACCTGGACATACCTTACCTGAACACACCTGGATATACCTTACCTGAACACACCTGGATATACCTTACCTGAACACACCTGGATATTCCTTACCCGAACACATCTGGGCATATTTCACCTGGACATACTTTACCTGAACACACCTGGATATACCTTACCCGAACACACCTGGACATACCTTACCTGAAAACACCTGGACACAGTAATCAGCAAAAGTACAGGACGCAGGAATCACTGAAGAAGTTGGTAAGCGAGGCAGACAGACAGGCAAGGGGGACACGACCCGTCTCTCTCTCCACACACACACACACACACACACACACACACGTATTTGATATTTATGCAGATGGTGTTGGCGAGAAGCTTAAGGCTTCACCCATAGGTGTTTGTGGCGGCCGATGTACATATTAAAACTCGCGGTTATGCAGATGACATGGTCTTACCCCGGCCTTCACTGCCACCACGCCGAGGCTTATAGCACATGTTGTCAATATGCAAATCACTCCAGTATCATCTATAATGAAACTGAAACTCATTGTATGGTACTGAGGCCACGTCTTCAAGAGCCTCGTCCTCTCCCACCATCTTATCCTCCCTCCCCCCCCCTTATAAGCCTCAGGGAGTCTATGGATGGCTCCTTTTGTTACGTGTTTACCGCTATTTATAATCTAACAAGAACCAATTTTGTATTTTTATTACTCGTATCTATAATCTAATATAATCCAAGTGTATATCTTCTAGTAATTATATTTTCTCTTACAAAATTATGCGTTTGAGAGATAATATAACGTAAACTTATAAAAAAGATAAAAAAAGAATAATAATTAGAGACGATATATTTAACATTTACTCTTGTTATGCATCGTATCAGCACAGGTGATTATTTAACATCAGATAACCAGAGAGAGAAGTAATGTTGCTGGTTAAAGTTAATTGATAGGTAGTTGAAGTTAATACTATATACAGTCACTTGAAAAACTATCTATACAAACTTGTGTTGAAAAAATATGGCAAAACGGACGAAAGATTTTGACAACCCTACCGAGACAACAGGAGTCATAATGTTCATTCTGAAATTCATCGATCACCCCGAGTACAGATAGTTTTTTGAGTGTGTGTACAGTACCTGGTAGATGTACTCCCTCGGCAGCAAGGGCGTGAAGGATTACCTGTACAGTGGCATCTTTTATTTAACTGACTTTATAGAGAAGGAAGTCCGTTAAATCGAGGTTTCGTAACTCCCATTAAATGGACAAGAACAACCTGTCATACCAAAAGTCTTATACTCGTGTGTCATATAATCTTGTGTCATATAATCGTGTGTCATATAATCTTGTGTCATATAATCGTGTGTCATGTAATCCTGTCATATAATCGTGTGTCATGTAATCCTGTCATATAATCGTGTGTCATATAATCCTGTCATATAATCGTGTGTCTCGCTGCAGTACATCTGCCTTTCCTCATGCCAGTCACTGCTGATAAAAATGTCGTAATGTGACCCAAAGTTACGAGGTTTGTCCTCTGCTTAAGAAATACAGTCACTAATATAATACTTACAAGAGCTATTAAGACACTGCCGAAACTACAGTAACTACAGGAAGTAACAGAATTATCGTCACTCCTATGACATTATGTAGTGAAAGTACCTTGGATGTTTTTCGTCAATATTCGTCACTACAAAATGCCAAAAAGTGCTTAAAAATGTTATAAATATCGTAATCACTGTTCGGGTAAATAGCATTAGTAGATGGTATGCTCTTCAGTGACCGTCAGATATATCAGAGGAGAGAGAGAGAGAACACAAGACCCTTATGAAGTTAGTGGATAAAGAAGGAGTTTGCTCTGCGGTCAGTGATTACTAATAGCATTGTTGGTGTTGTTGGAAGCAGCAGTATATGAGGGGAGGAAGTGTATCAGGTTAGGACGAGGCAAGAGTGGTGGTGTTGTCTCTCTCTTGTGCTGATAAGGTGTGGCTGTCAGTAGAGGCTTCAACCCTCCCCCCGCTATAACAAACATGATCATCACTAACCCACCCACCCACACACACACCATCCCACCCACACCACCCATACCACCCACCATCACTACCCATCACTACCCACCCATACCACCCATCACTACCCACCCATACCACCCACCACTACCCTGCAGTAGGGGGCACTATCCTGGACTGTTGGGGTAGATCCTAACCCATGCCCATCACCCTGGAGTGTTGGGGCAAGTATTAACCCATACCCACCACACTACACCAGGTCTTTTAATTTTCCGTGACCTTTGACCCCTAAAAGATCAACAAACTGGTAAATATAACTGACCTTTATCTAAGTTATGACATAATTGGTCAAAATACAAAGAAAAATCACCTCGTTCAGCTTAATTTTACGACAGTTTCTGCCTCTGTCCTCGGTAAAATATATAAAAAAATCTGCTTATTTTATTATTTTCATCTATATAGGAAGACCCTGGTGTTCAGATTTATAGTTATGTAATATTTGAAATCTGTCCCCCATAAAATCTGGATTGGTGTGTTAATAAAAAGCGGGAATAATGGATGTATGTAAACAGAAAATATGGATGTACATTATTATTATTATTATTATTATTATTATTATTATTATTATTATTATTATTATTATTACCACCACAAGACACCACTAGTTCCCACCACCACCATACACTGTCCAGGTCTTCAGCCTAATGACCCCTCCATCTACCTGTCTATTGGAAGATGATGTTAGTTTTTTATTAAAATTTTTACCTGTGATGACCACCACTATACCTCGGCCCCTGTCTTGACCGTCACGGCTACCTAGAGTAAATTAACATGATAGCAATAACCCCAAGAACGTTATTTTGGTGTGTGTGTGTGTGTGTGTGTGTGTGTGTGTGTGTGTGTGTGTAGCGGCAACATCAACACTGGCCATCATCATCCTCAAGCTGTTGTTTAATTCAGCAGAAAGATAATACAGAATAATTAAGCTGATACTATCGGGTCTGTGAGAGAGGATAAAAAGATCTCTGATACGCAGATAATTATTCACAAATGATTAGTCTTTCCTGGAGATTAATACAGGTTGGTCCGGTCCATGAAGATGCCTCCAGGAATCTTTCTCATCCACAGTTTATAGGGAGAGATGTGTTTCTTATCGCTTAACAAAATACAACAGTCACAGTGATGAGACAAATGATTTAAAAAAAAAAATAGGAAGAATAAACTTATCACTAGGAGGCGGGAACTGAGAATACGACAACGTGAGTTACGAGGAGAAGCGAGGATAAGAATGTGACAACGTTTTAATGTTGTTTTGATTCATAAACCTCTTATACTCTCACTCCATCACGGGCGGGAAGACGACCACCTCTCTGGCTGCCTATTCAAGTCACGTCTCTGATTGGGAGTCTCTAACGCGAGATTCATTTACGTCCAGACGACACACTCTTACCCACGGGAATCATCACCAGATCAGCCAAGTGTCCAAACAAATTAGGTCCAAGTCTTACGCCCCGAGGAACCCTGCTGGGTCATGCTGGGAGCTCCTTTCTGCCGCCGTCGACCGCCCCTCACTGGGCTTATCATACTCGATTATGAAGCCTCTTCGACCTCGTTCCTATTGTACTCTTCAAAAGGTGAGTTCGGAAGGTTCCTGAGGATGATATAAGTGTTTCAATGTTAGACGAATGTGAAGAGCTTGACCACCATCCATTCTCTTGCAATATTCCACGCTAATTAAACACTGCATCAACATGCTCGCCAGCGCGCTGTTGCACATTACATCGACATTTAGCAAAGTCAACATTATTATCTCATTCCATCACAGAAAATATTACATATCACGAAGAAAAATCGGGCGGGTGTGGCTGAGGACCGACCGCTGGGCGAGCCTTTGTCCTGGCAGGTCTCACCTGTGTTGGTCGGGCGGGCAGACAATAGGTGGCTCTGCGGGTGACGTAATGAATCCCGCACCTCATTGGTCACACGCAACACTGATGCCAAGGGCCGGGGAACACTTGTGCCCCGCTCACCCCTCAATCATCTTTGGATTATCTTAATCGGCTTCACTTAACTACTCTGTGTTCAGACACGTGCTGGGAACACTTTGTTAAGCACTTGATGGTCTACACCGAGTTACAGTACTTGAGATGATTAAGGAGTTTGTTGATCGATTAAATCAAATTTCCCGGGTCTTTGGTATCACTGCGGCGGGAAATGGAAGGTGAATGGCTGGATGACATGCTGGTAGCGTCCTCGTCCTCCCAGCGACAAGAATCACGCGGTTTCATGCACTGTCGCTTTAACAGAGGAAATTCTCGAGTATACTGAACGATATTTACTACGGTGAGGCAGGGAGGGGTGTGTGAGGTGCCGCTGGGAGAGTAAGAGAGAGGTGAGGTGGGGTGGGAGGTGGGGTAGTTGCTCGCCTCACCCCCACCGCTACTAGTGACCAGTAGATGCAACACAGCACCGAAATGTCTCTACTCTGTCTCCTTGAAATCCTAAGCAAATCGTTTAATGTCTATAATGAAGTTAACCTGAAGAATACCTTCCCTCCAGTGACCTGTGTATACTGTCACCGATTCAGGTCTCTTCACTAGGGAAAGATATAACGAGGAATGCTTACATTATCTCACGTGGATTCATGATTGTCTACCTACCGTAATGGCGACCAGAAGTTAACAGACAGACCAAAGTTACACCACCAGTTGTTTTTCTTGTAATATACTGTAGTGTGTACTTATTTGACAGTAGCAACAGAGAAAAGTACACTCACGGACAAAAGTTTACTTCTCATGGTGAAACTGAGGCACGAGAATGAGTGTCCGAACTTACTTACCTTGACTGTGAACTGGTGTGTTGTTTTGTTTCATTTGGGGGGTCGATACTGCTTCGGTTTGGGAGGGAGTGAACTTTTGACCCCCGAATGCAAATCTTCATCATGTTAGATCATCTGTCTGTCTGTCTGTCTAGAAAAATTGTATCACTAAACTGTTCTATTCTTAAAGACTTCATAAAATCAGTGAAATAAATAATGAATGAAGAGTTTAGTGAAAGATGTGAGCTGTGTGCCAATACTTGCAACGCCAATCTTATCCTCTTAAAAAATTCATTAAAATAATCTATATAATTCTGTGTATTAATTCTATAGTGACAGTCCTTTATAGATTTAATACACTAACAAGTATAGTAGTTTGGTGGTTGTTGTTATAATGTTATTATTAAAAATCAACAACAATAAGGGTCTCTAAGCACGTAATAGGCTAGTAAGTACACTAGTCCAGCAGTAATTAATGATTATGAGAGATACAACTTTCTTTTTAATAAACTTTGATAGGAAATAGATTACCAAATATAGACAATGATATGTTAAAGAAATAGACCTTGCATCATATTCTAACCAAAACGTATATTTACTCCGTTCAACTCATTAAGTTTTTAGTTAAGAAATTATTCCCATTATAATTCGTCTTTTAAAATATCTCCTCTTTCCCTCACATCATCAAAGTTGGTCTTAAGGTAGAATTTCCTCTTTTTTTATATAAACAAATCACCGAGGAATGGAACCAGAGAAGAAAACTCATTCAGGCAACACATTACTCAACACAATCACAGAATAATGAGATGCTAGTATTTGGTTATCTTACATACGGTATAGACGACATGTGCAGTATATACACAAGATACCATATAAGGATAAGATATAAATGGCCTCAAAAGCCAATCCAACCACAACTTCCGATTAAAGTGAAGCCCTTGACAGCCACACGGGAGGAAGAGAAGCCCCTGGGAATCATTTAACCCTCCCATTTATACCCTCCCCACCTCCCCCTACCCTCCACCCCTACACCCACCCCTACACCCACCCCTATCCCCCATCCCTCCACCACCCACGACACAAGTAATCGGTCTATCAAGTGGACTGACCAACTAAGAGGCGACGAGTGGGTGTAATCCAGGTGGGGTAAGGAAGCCGTCCAGGTGCTCAGGGAAGACTTAGCGTCGCTCACCAAGACACACTCACCACTGATACTAACACTGCTTACCTTCTTATGTATCACCTGACTCTCACTGACTCCTTCCTTACCTCCGCTAGTGAGGGAGGGAGGAGGGGGGAGAATAGTGACCCTCCTTACCGTTTAGAGGGAGAATAGTGAGACACTCCTTACCGTTTAGAGGGAGAACAGTGACTCTCCTTACCGTTTAGAGGGAGAATAGTGACTCTCCTTACCGTTTAGAGGGAGAACAGTGACTCTCCTTACCGTTTAGAGGGAGAACAGTGACTCCTTACCGTTTAGAGGAAGAGCAGTGACTCTCCTTACCGTTTAGAGGGAGAACAGTGAGACACTCCTTACCGTTTAGAGGGAGAGCAGTGACTCTCCTTACCGTTTAGAGGGAGAGCATTGACTCTCCTTACCGTTTAGAGGGAGAGCATTGACTCTCCTTACCGTTTAGAGGGAGAGCATTGACTCTCCTTACCGTTTAGAGGGAGAACAGTGACTCTCCTTACCGTTTAGAGGGAGAGCAGTGAGACTCTCCTTACCGTTTAGAGGGAGAGCAGTGAGACTCTCCTTACCGTTTAGAGGGAGAGCAGTGACTCTCCTTACCGTTTAGAGGGAGAGCAGTGACTCTCCTTACCGTTTAGAGGGAGAACAGTGACTCTCCTTACCGTTTATAGGATGAATAGTGACTCTCCTTACCGTTTAGAGGGAAGACGTAATTTCCAAACCTCCCATAAAGGAAAATGTCAAACCCCAGATAGTTTCACCAACCCCATAGAAACCCCCCCCCCCCAGGTAAACCATCCCCTCCCCTTCTTCCCCATCTTACCCTCACCCCTCTTCCCCTCACCCCACTCCCCCCCTTCCCCTCTCCCCCCTCCTCTCCAACATATGCCAAATTTGACTACGGTCGACCAAAACTGAGAGAGAGAGAGAGAGAGAGAGAGAGAGAGAGAGAAGACGAATGAACAGAGACACTTAGCCTCATTATACGTTAAGATATGGGACATGTCTACCTTAACTGGAGGAATAAAGGTGAGGGGTCAGAGGTCAGGGGTCAGGGAAAGGAGAGATCTAGGGGTCTGTTCATACGGCTTCATCAATGTCTCTGAAATAAGCTTCTCTGCCTCGTTCATCATTTGTGTATTTGTTTGTATTTTATGTATTATTCCCAAAATACAGGTAATTCAGGTGTTATACGTCATTACCTGGTCTAGTAAGGTTATTGTTCGTGGTGTTTTAATTTATAGTGTCGTGAGTTTAGTGATAATAATAATAATAATAATAATAGTAATAAAAATAACAATAATAATAAAAATAATAATAATAGTAACAATAACTATAATAACAGCAACCAAAACAACAACAACAACAACAATAATAATAACAATAACAAAAATAATAATAACAACAAAAATAATAATAATAATAATAATAATAATAATAATACATTACTACTAGAAAATACTTTGAATAATTAAGAAGAAACTAAATTAGATTATATACTGTAACACCTGACTAAAATATATTTACACAACCCAAGTAGTTCATAGATGATGGTGAGTCAATTAGTAGTTAGTGATTCAATCCCCAATGAGTGACTCCAGTGATAGTGAGTTAGGTTTGGGGTGAGTGAGTCAGTAAGTGTTGGTGGTGTAGGTTTTGGGTGAGTCAGTGAGTGAGTCAGTAAGTGTTGGTAGTATAGGTTCTGAGTGAGTCAGTAAGTCAGTAAATGTTGGTAGTGTAGGTTTTAGGTGAGTCAGTCGGTAAGTGTTGGTAGTATAGGTTCTGAGTGAGTCAGTAAGTGTTGGTAGTATAGGTTCTGAGTGAGTCAGTAAATGTTGGTAGTGTAGGTTTTAGGTGAGTCAGTCGGTAAGTGTTGGTAGTATCAGTCTAGTTGAAGATGTCATACACGCGTCAGTAACAAACCTTGTATCACTACGACTTACGGCTTCCAACACACACACACACACACACACACTTACCTGGCCTCTCTCTCTCTCTCTCTCTCTCTCTCTCTCTCTCTCTCTCTCTCTCTCTCTCAACCAGTCAATCTGTACTCAGCTCAGATTCCCAGAGGTTCTTAACAGTTAAAATTTTTCTCTTAAATTGGTGGTGTGAGAACATACCTAACTGGACAGATACAGTTTTAAAAAAAAGATAACAGTCAAAATTACTTATATATGAAAAAGTTAATTGGGGCTACACTATAGACATGCGTTTGCTTGTATTATATAAATGTGTTTGTAAGAGTTATCATTGAACATCCCATCCTGTTCACTTTACGCAAAACAGAGCTCTGGAAAATGAAATGTTAAACGCTTCTCTCCCTTGTAAGTATTCGTTAATCACATCTTACAAGTACTAAACTGAACACATCTCTCTGTAAGTATGTGTTAAACGTTTCTCTCCCTTGTAAGTATTCGTTAATCACATCTTCTTATAAGTACTAAACTGAGCACATCTCTCTCTGTAAGTGTGGCAGTAAGTAGGACACAGACTGCACCTGGGTGATAGTGGAGTCAGGAGACGTAATTAATCTTCAGGTACACTTCAGCTGCCAGCAGGTGTTGACACTCGTACTGCCTCACCCCTCCGTCCCCACAACAAACACACTCGTCTTACGCTCTCAGGCAGGCAGGCAGACGAGCAGGCAAGCACGCAGACAAGCAGACGGGTAGAGAGGCAGGCAGACGGGTAGAGAGGCAGGCAGACAAGTAATAAAGAGGCGGGCAGGCAACCACATAATGCATTAACACTCACAAGCATACATACTGTACATTCACGATCTCTCTCTCTCTCTCTCTCTCTCTCTCTCTCTCTCTCTCTCTCTCAGGAGGTGGAGTGTTCT
This sequence comes from Homarus gammarus, assembly GCA_958450375.1. NCBI lineage: Eukaryota > Metazoa > Arthropoda > Malacostraca > Decapoda > Nephropidae > Homarus > Homarus gammarus. The sequence goes on along the minus strand of CAUDMG010002282.1, from coordinate 542,469 downwards.
GTATCTTTCATCGCCGTCTCATTACACTTAAGACATTGGTAATGAGCAAAAGGTTTCGATCCCACACCACCACCACCACCACCACCAACACGACGACTCCATCATTAGTGCTCGCACCCTTTTATAACCCAGCTTACACCCACTCGTCGTTAGTCACTTGTTTTTTTTTTTCCCTTACCTCCCGCGAAACGAACATTTGATCCTTCGTTTATCAGGGAGAACAGAGGGAGTAGGATCCTTTAATACGATCTCTCTGATTTACACATAGAATTGGAAGCTTTTTGAGGAGTTTTAGAGGAGAGAATAGGAGTTTATAAAAGACGTGTGTGAAGAAGGAGGAGGAGGAGGCTTGGGGGGAAGAAGAGAAATGGGAGGAAGAAGAAGAAGTAGTAGTAACCCTATCAGGCCAATTAGTGGTGGCGCAGGTAGAGAGAGAGCCCAGAGGCGCTCACAATCACAACACCACCACCACCACTATACCTCAGCTCCTTGTTATACGCGATTAGTGTTATTTCTCTCCCACCACCTAGACACCAGTCAACATTTTTCGCGGGAAATGGTTTATGGTAAATAGCGCGCACAAAAACAGATGAAGACGAGAGAGGGGAAAAAGCGCACGTGTTAAAAAAGCGAAAAAATGTATAGAAATATTTAGAATAACGTCATTTTCATTGGTTTTTTTGTTTTGTTTTTTTAATGGTATACATAATTTCAGTTTCTGTATGACATCCTAAGAGAAAGCATTGGTAGCCTTTGTAACCAAGTTGAAAAAAGTTACCTTGACACCTGTTCTGTTAACCACACGTCTTTGAGTAGTAAGAATTTCAATATGATTTTTGTTTACATTTAATCGTTCTGTTTCATAATTACAAATCAACAATAGTAGTACGAATTAGTTCAAAAAAAATTACCTCAGATGGAAAGACATTTTATATTTTAAGACATGAATTACAGTTTTTCCAAAGGTAACTCACCTGATTAAGTTTCATTAGCCATCATTACTTGTCCTAAATACATACACCCATTCCATGTCTAAGTTTGTAAAGTTTTGATAGTGATTGTGGTTGCTAACGTCCGTCCATCCGTCCGTTTACCCGTTCAACCCACAGAAGGTAGTACCCACGAGTCCTGAAGAAGGTAAGAACAACGTCTATACCCTGGCAGCTCTACAGTAGGAGTCCGCGGGTGTGTTGTGTACAAGAAGATACGTCAGATGGTTCCTTAGTGGCGAGACGGCATCATCTACAACCCTATCTCTGTGACGCCTCATTACACACACACATACCAGCCTGGCTCTCTCTCTCTCTCTCTCTCTCTCTCTCTCTCTCTTACTCAATACTACGAGGGTGGGGGGAGGGGGAGAGGAAGAAAAGAACCATTCTTAGATATTTAGTCTATTAAACCGTTCCTTTAAACACATTCTTGTAGTATTAATAGTAATCAAAGTTCTACCTTCTTTTTTTTTACATCTATGTTTATATAATTTCTTCTATTCCCCTTCCAGTGTTTATATAAATTCTAATATATTAATGCATTTCATATATAAATTCTCTCTCTTCAATATTTTTTTCTTTATTCATCGTCTCTTTTAAATACCTTTTCTATATCAATCTACTTTTATTTTAGTTTTTTGTTTACATAATTTGTCCCTCTTCCAACACAGGTTCTAAAAAAAACAAAAAAAATCACGTTGTTTTAAGTATTTCAAACTCCTCTATTATTATTTGTCTCAGAAATTTTCGCTTTATTTTTTTTTAGTAAGTTGTGGACGTAATTTTTAATGCATACTTGTTTACTGAGCCATAACCCGGAAAAAATAAGACAGTTACTTAACGTAGCTGACAGACAGACAGACAGATTACATACATATATACATAAATAAAAAAATTATATAGACAGATAACTAAATAGACAGACACATGATTATTCACTCCACGTAGATTCAGTATGTATAGTATATAGACAGTGCAGGTATACAAACAATGTGTGTCTGTGTGTGTGTGTGTGTGTGTGTGTGTGTGTGTGTGTGTGTCTGTGTTTGTTATCGTCCACCAACTACCAAATCCACATCAGACATAAACACCACCATGTTCCCACGGCCAGACCTCTATCACCACCCAAGTGCCCCCCTACCCCCCCACCACCCCCCACCCCCCACCCCCCCACCCCCCACCCCCTCACCACCACCCCCCCCCCACCCCCCCCCCACCACCCCCACCCCACCCCCCACCACCCCCACCCCCTCCCCCCCCCCCCCTCACCACCACCCCCCCACCCCCTACCCCCACCACCACCACCCCCCTACCACCACCCCACACCACCCCTACCACCCCCCACCACCCCTACCACCCCCACCACCCCCCACCACCCCTACTCCATGTATACTTAATACTTGATGATAATAATAACCCCCCCGTCACAACCTAACCCCCCCCTTCACAACCTAACCCCCCCTTCACAACCTAACCC